>JAYKAV010002097.1:256194-503694 GCA_035582835.1 Phoebastria nigripes | reverse complement strand
GTATGACACATAACAGAAATGAACAGCAAAGATGCAGAGTTCAGTTTTGTCCCATTGTTTCCTGACTTGCATGCTTACAGTCTCCATACAATTTAGAACAGTCTCCAGGTTGCCCTAAAGTTATACTTATTTTTTTTCTGGCAATGGCTAGGGAAGCAACAACAATAACTTTTGTATTGGTGACAAGGTTACTTACACAGGAGCGGGCATGCCAGTGCCACTGGAGTACGACTTGCTTTCTTTCATCTACCAAAATTACAGTGTCCTAACTGCTCTTCCATGCAGCACCATTAATTATTTCCTGAAGAGAAAGTTTTACAGCAAGGACTTCTTTTTTCTATAATTATGCTGTTTCCTTTCTGTTATTCTGTCAGTAAATCTGTAATTTTAATAGTAATCATAGAATCTGACAAAAATTTAGGTTGGAAAGGACTTCTAGAGTCATCTAATTCAACCTTATGCTTAGAGCAGGGCTAACTTAGACATTAGACCAGTTTGCTGAGGGCCTTGTGCAGTCAGGTTTTGAAGACCTGCTGGCTACAACCTTGCTAATGCAGCCTTGTATTTAGTTAGCCTTCACTGCTGCAATGGTGAACTTCCAATTTATATTTAGATTGCTGACAATCAGGACATCTAGTTACTTCTTTGCAGATCTACTACCTAGACAGTCAGTCCCCATCCTACACTGCTGCATGGGACTATTCTGTCCCAGCTGCAGGACTTTTCCTTCATTTCTGTTCAATTTCATGAGGCTCCTGTTATCAGTTGCTTGTCCAGGTACCTGTGAATGGCAGTCCTGCCCTCCAATGCATCAACCACTATCCAAATTACTGCCATCCACAATCCTACTAGGCATGTATTCAGACCCATTGTCCAAGTTGTTGACTAAGATGTTAACAGTATCATCCCAAGTATCAATCCCAGAGGAACACTATTTAGACTTTCAACTGTTGACTACCACTTTTTTTTTCCACCCACTGGAAGCTCCAGGTATTCTACCCCATCTTACTATATATGGTATAATATAATATACTGTTGTTGAATCACAAAAGGAAAAGACAGGAAGGAAGCAAACAAACAACTCATCAGCTATATGTATGTGAAAAAGCAGTATTTCAAAGGGTTAACTATATCTTTAAGAATCATACCATGATTTTTTTCAATCCCTGATTCACTAATATGAATTTTCTGACATCTTTCTATCTTCATCCTTCTTCAGCTGATCTTCTTACAAGGATAATCCATACATTCCTAAATGCATGGATTCCTTAAAATATGCATTTTGTTTAACAACAGCTAACATGCTTTTGGAAAACCGCAACCAATCAGATAGTTTAAGTAGCCAGGTAATCTTTCCTGGTGTACATAATAGACAAGGCTATTTCCAACACCACCTTCTCCTTTTAAAGCCATCTGCTACAAATTGTGCACTAAGCTCTATCGGACCATTTTCAGCAAGAGAAGGAACTAAGCCTTCTTAGCAAGGAAACATTAGAACCACTGCAAGTATATGCCTTAAACCAGATGCAAGACTCTATTCCCACTATTGTTCCCACAGTACTTACCCACTAATTTATCATGCCTTGATGATCAGAAAAATGAAAGGAAAAAATAATTTATTGTAAGGTGAGTAAACAGAAAAAAAAGAACCCATCTTTGATCAAGTTATAGGTATCTGGACATTGGAATCAGAGAGTAAGAACACTGTTTTGGTTTTTATGTTTGTGCTACTGGGTTCAGACAGTGCGGARGAGAAAACTGAGAAAAAGATGCCTGAAGGATGGCTGAAACTGGCATTTGGCAGCTGTCAGAGGGAAAGAACTGAGGTCACAAGGAAAAGCTAAAAGGTTCAACAGACATAATCAAGTCATAGATGCATATATGTCGGTATGTGTATAAAATACATTATGTCACGATCAAAATTATTGTAGAATATGAAAGTATGATAAATTCTACTGTGGCAGTTTATTTGTTCATTTCCAGATAGAAAAACATTAAGAAACTTTGCCAAAGCAAACAAACTGTAAGTGCAAATAGACTTTTAAATTACATTAACATACTAGAAGAACATCTGGTACAAACACTGTCAACTTTCCACGCATTCTTATATAAGTATTTGTGGTTAGTGTTTCAGCTGCACTGGGCCTTTTTTTTTTTAATTATTTTTTTAATGAACTATGCTCACAGTTCATAAATGCTCAAAGAATGTTCTCACAAAAAAAATAATCAGGAATAAGCTCTCAGTATAAATTTCTCACCCCAAACACTGCTTTGCAGTGCATCTTCATGTTTAACTCCCTGATGTACAACTGTGCTGTTAGCTTTTGTGAAGATGGTAAGCAAGCTGCTTCTATACAAGCTACCAATTACTGCTTAGTCTTGACAAATCCTCTAATCCACTGGTAAAACAGAATTAAAACATGAAAATAAAATAATAATCTGATAAACAACAGTGAGAAGTAAAAACATGAAGTACCTTTAGTAAAAATACCGAGCTACTACCAATGACCAGCACAAACTGGGCTGGTGCCCACTGCGGAACAAAGATATGGAGGAAGGCAAACCAYGTATCATCACATATTCCCAAAATGAACAGTCTGAACAGTCTGTGGTACTACTATTAGAAGGACATAATCAGAACACTTGTTATACATTACTGAGATCAGCAGTATAGCCTTTACAATAACTGACGTAGCTTACATTCCAGTTGCTGACATAGACATTAAGATTGGCAGAGGTTTCTGCAGCAATAAAACAGGTGGACCAAGAAAAATATATTAAGTGATCTCAGGTTTTTCTTAATTATAAGAAAGTCAGTCATATTGTATCTTACAACAGTTTATGTCTACTTCTTATAAGTAGAAACACTGAAGTTGTTTTTAAAGAATATTAATCCCAAAAGAAGAAGAATGTTTGATTTTGCTATAAATACTTCGAAAATCCTAATTTCATTCTGCCACTGTTGTTTGGTGTCTATCAGACTGAGGTCAGGACATTCTCATGGTAAATTTCAAATTTTTACTTTTTGTCCTCATAGCACTGTTGGCAGGATCCTGCAAGATCCCTACAGAATGAAAGTGATGCTCTGCTGAGTGATTTGTTGAGCCCGAAGTGTGAATTCCATAGTTTGCATGAACTACCTACACCTTTCTGCTGCCAGCTCCGCTCTTACATGCCAGTGCACATCAATCCCAACTTGCAATACCCTGAATATTACAGTCCTTGGCCTATTCTGAACTGAGCAAAAACACTGTGCTAAAATACATGATGATTCCCCAGTGTCCACAAAACTTCATATTGGACTGGAAAGACAACAATTTAATTGTCCAATTGTTGTCAAGCAAATGACAAACAAAATCTACAGATACACAACATAAAGGTAATAACCATTTACTGTTTTAAGATCATTAAGCTTCTGTTCCTCAAACATACAAAACTGATCAACATTTCATCATCATAAAATTATTATCATTTCAAATCATTTTTGTTGACGATAAAGATTAAAAAACCACCTTTGTTCCTTCCTTATTTATTCTGGAAAATATATTCTATTCCTAAAGCATACTGAAGTGCTTTACCTCCGCTGGTGACCTTAAGAGCTTAATACCTGCCTATACATAGTCCAAGGAAGTTCTGAAAACCCACCTACAGAAGATTTTAATTTTGGAAAATTCACATTTAAGAAGATACAAGTTCCATATCTTCCATTAATAAATTTTCAAATGCAAATACATTGTTTATGCACTTATGCATTCCTGTATGATGTATTCTTATTAAAAGGTTTTCTAGGTTGTATCTTTTATATGGTATTTTAGAAAGGAAAAAAATTATTGAAATATAAGACACATTTACCGAAATAAAAAAAAAAAAGAATATTCTTTTGACGTTTACTGGATCGAGCTCTGCAGAATAGAAATATGTTACCAAAAAGTCAAAGACTCTTAGCAAGATAAAACCAGGACAACGTTAAATATTGATACTCAGATGAAACACATTGTTGGTAGTAGTAAGGCAAAATCTGGCAAAGGAAAATTAGAACTATTGCTGGTATGTACATTATCAATTCCCCATACAGGTGTTTGTGGATTAGAGACAAAACTGAGCCGTAAAGGATGACAAGTGAGTGGTCCTGTAGCAGAGGTGCAGCTTTTCATTACTGTTTCTCTACTCCTGTGGTCATCGGATTTTAAAAGTAAAAATACTTATTTTCCACCTTAAGGCAAAATAATGTTGCTTGACTAAAATGTTCCCTTGGGGGAAAAAAAAAAAAACCAAAACCAAACAAAAAACAGTGGAAAGTTTTCCTTAATGTTTAAATTGTTGACCAATGTTATTGGTTACACTATAGTTGAAGAGAAACGAGCCTTTCCTTGGCTATGCTGACTGTCCCATACAACCAGGAGATCCAAGAGACTGGCAGTGCCTGCCTATTGGCTGTTTGCAGCATGGGACTGTTCATTGGGTTACTGAAGCAATTTTCAGTTCACACCCTTTTCTGAATTTAGTCTATGCCAGCTCCAGGACAGTAATACAGATTAGTTGCAATGATGTATTAGAGAAATTTCTCCAAGTACAAAGGTGCAAAGCTTATTAAATTTTATCTTTGCAGGACTATGCACAACATGATACAATTATGACCACCAAGGTGTAAGACTGAATGGGAGAAAGTTTAATAAACCAACTTTCTGCTTTCTCAAGAAAAATGGATATACACAGATGATAAAAACCCACCCTGCTGTAACCACAAGATTAATACAGTAGTTACCTACCACCATTTCCTCCTGCAAATGAAACAAATTCCACATGAGCTTCTGAAGCAAAATACTATTCCTGAAATTTTCCATAAAATGGTACAAAGACAAAACAAAGTACAATTTCATGGTCATTATACTAGTGGGTTTGCAGACTCAAAGAAGTTTCAGGAAATTTAAACAAATGCCGTAACGTTGCTTAAATCAGTTTGCACAACACAATAATTTGGACTGGACAACATATTACACAAAGGGAGTATTGGTAAGAAAGGGATATATACATTTTTTGCAACAGAAAAGGTGAGACACTTCATCAATTGTCAGAACGGTACTAGCTGGGCAAGAGGTACCGTATTAGGAAAAAAGCTTTTTATTCAAATTTTTGGTCCACTTTTCCATGATACTTTACTGTCTCCTTTTCATACTTTTAAATAGTATGTAATATTCTATTCAGTTTGTTATTAATTTGAATAAAAGAACAGTTCTTCAACCTTGCTGTACTTTTAAATGGTTACGTAGTACCAAGAGCCTCAAGAGGGCTTTCATCAAATAAGCATTTTAGGATTGACTTACCTATAAAAAAGTTTGAACTTGCTCACTTTAAACAAACACATTTCAAATATCCTCAGATGTTCCTAAATTGTGTTTATATTCTAGGCAGATTATAAAAGTGTATGTATGACACAATTATTTGGTCTAATTATAACATACAACAAAAGTAGGCTGTTCTTGAGATCCTCTGCAAAGATTAATTTAACCTGTCTTACAATCACAAAATGAAAGACTGATGCGGGTTAAGTTTTTGTTTTGTGCATAAGTTTTAAAAATATAAATTCAAAATGCTCATTTTTTATTATTTTTTTTTTACACATTTTCTTTTGCACATTCAGATGGGAGAGGAGGAGACTGTACTCATTTCAGTAAACTGACATATAGTTCACATGAAGTAACAAAGATTCCCTACCTTGATGGACTGACTGTAAGGTCCTATGCTAGCAGGTGCCCAGTGGGAAATGCTCTGTACATGCATGACCAGTTTTTCATCACGTAACACATCATCCGTTGCAATGTCATACTTATGTGCAAGGCAGTCAATGCAAAACAGTACTCCATCAGGTAACAGGGTTTCCACACATACTCTGAAAACACAAGACAATTATTTTTTTCAAACAGAAAGTTTGCTTGCATCAACTTTCAGCATTTATTTTCCATGGGTTTTTCGTCTGGATACTATGTTATGAAATTTTGTCAGGAACACAAAACAAAAGCTATGGTATCACAATAACCTGCTAGCATTTACACTGTTGTCTCCTCTCCAAATAATGATCAACTTCAGACTTCCAGCAAGATAATTTCCATTACCAAGGAGAAACTAGCACCACGGCCAATGGCTCATTTCCATTTGGTTATTTTTATGATGTGTATTACTTTATTAAGAATACATGAGTTCTTTTATTAAAAAAACCTTGACCACACAACTCCGGAAATGCCAGATAAGTTATGCTAAGCAGCCTTCAGACTGAGTGTATCATTGTCATATTCTTACCTCCATGCATTTTTCACTGAACCTCCTTCCAATGGTTGGACTAGAGGTTCAGGTTTCTAAAAAGCGGCAGCTTATTGTTCCTTTACACCCTTCTCACATGTTATCATGCAATACTGAGCATATTTTTCTGTTATACTTCAAGTTGCATGACAGACACACAGTTATGACAGGACTGAAAACCAACTTAAGTATTCATTTAAAAAGTTCACTTTTGTTTGCTCCAAGAAAGACTAAGTGCCTGGACAGACAGACAGACAGACGGTCCGTTGCATGGGGCCAGTGAAAAAGCAGGGGGTGTGTGGGGGGAAATCAACATTTCAAAGCCTGAAAAATAATTATATTTGCAGTCCATGCATAAAAAAGTCATTTAGCTCCCAGCAGGAATCCAACAAAAAATTACTTGTTCCTTGACATATCATGTAACATAACCTTACAAAATTCTTCTCATCTTGCTTATTTCTTCCAAGAAAACTATTTTTCTCCTCTCCTCCTACATGCAAATACAGTATTTTTTCCTCATTACCATCATCATAAGCATGGATGAATGGATTTTCTGCTTGGGCTGGTAAATTTTCAAGACAATTTTGCATATTTAGTGCAGATCCACACCCTTGAGTCAGTGCTTCCAGCATATTGCTTGTGAGAACACCCACAACCAGGTCTCTGTGCATAATGCAATGATGCAGCCATGCAAACTACTGTATAATTTTTCTTCTGGACAAAATGCAACATAAATATGTTTGTTCCATAAAAATAATCATAAAAAGCCATTTTCCTGCAACTTCTTAATCTTTCTACCTGTTATGTTAGTGATGGAAGACTATGTGGCTGGCTATGCAAATGTGGAGGCTTAAAACGTGCAGCAGCATGAGAAATGAAGGAAGCTAAATCGGGAGAAGTGTCATAAAGAGAACTTAAGATACATAGGAGTGGACATTCATTTTATGTAGTTTACAGCTGGGACTAGATCCCTCCTCTGAAGGCACACACAACCAACACTCTATCCCTCTGAGATTTAGTAATCCTGGCCTACAATCAGCATCTCAAAGAAGCCTCTTCCTGCTTTTAGTCTCTTCTGACACCTAGACAGTGAGAGGAGAATGTGAATCTATGATGATATACATTATCTTAACAATGTCTTTTAACTATTTGTCATGCTATACTTAAAATTCACATGCCTATACTACACTTCATATTCTGTAGTAAGAGTATAAAATACAGTATTTTACATTAGAAAATTGCTAAACATTTGGTTTTAAAAATATGAACAAGACATGAGGTCTGACCTCACAGTTGACCCTGCTTTGAGCAGGGGATTGGACTAGATGACCTCCAGAGGTCTCTTCCAACCAGTATTAACCTATGATCCAAGTTGAATTTTTCAAGCTATTGCAGTTCTGCATACTGAGCATATTATCCCAGATGCTTAAGAATGTGAATTACTGTAATAAGAAATAAGCCCTTTTGACAAAGGCAATAAAGAATTTACAAATGGAAAATTAGTTTTAACACACAACTTCTAAAAAAACAGAACAAAAATTTCATGGGCTAGGTGTTTGTTATCCAATTTCCAATGGAAAAAAAACCAACACACCCAAATAACACAGGAATAACATACTGCATACCTAGACCACCAAGCTGTTTCATTATGTCAGAGGTGGACTTGGATGCAACGTTGAAGATTCTGTACAACATATATTAAAAAGATATGATTTGGGGATCTATGAATGAAAGTGTTCGCATCAGTGTATTCACAAGTCTGAAATAATTTCTTTTCATATTTGCATTCTTACTGAATACGTAAGTGCAGCTAAGCTACCCGCTAACAATCATCATCTGACAGAAACACAAGACATTAAGAACAATCACATTGGATCAAGGCAAAGATCCATCTAGTCCAGTATTCATCTTCAATCACAGCCAAGTGCATGTAAGCACAGGAAGAAAAGGAATAGAGTAAGTATATATTGGTACTGTCTTGAAATAACTTCCAGTATCTCATTATTTGCATCTCAGGCACCTCCTCAGCTAACAATTTTGCTTTTGTATTTAATAAAATAAACAGAACAAGGTGAGTAAGGTTTGTCACAAGGACCTAGAAGGTTCCAAACCTCATCACTTTTAGGAAGACTTAATAATCGTTGATAGTAAGGCTTCAGTAAGGCTTTTGACACTGTCTCCCATAACATCCTCATAGAGAAGCTGTTGATGTATGGGCTGGATGAGTAGACAGGTGGATTGAAAACTGGCTGAACGGCCAGGCCCAGAGGGTGGAGATTAGTGGCACAAAGTCTCGCAGGTGGCCAGTAACTAGCGGTGTACCCCAGGAGTCTAATCTGGATCCAGTCCTGTTCAACATCTTAATTAATATTCTGGATGATGGGGCAGAGTGTACCGTTGGCAAGTTTGCAGATGATACAAAACTGGGAGAAATGGCTGATACACCAGAGGTTTGTGTTGCCATGCAGATGGATCTCGACAGGCAGGAGAAACAGGCACACAGGAACTTTATGAAGTTCAGCAAGGAGAACTTGGAAGTCCTGCACCTGGGGAGGAATAAACCCATGGTCCAGTATATTCTGGGGGTCAACTGGCTTGAAAGCAGCTTTGCAGAGAAGGACCTGGAGGTTCCTGATGAACACCAAGTTGAACATGAGCCAGCAATGTGCCCCTGTGGCAAAAAGGGCTGATGATATCCTGGGCTGCATTCAGAGGAGCAGGTCAAGGGAGGCAAACAAACAAGAAAAGCAAATAAAATCCCACCAATACAAAAGAGTTGTCAGTTCAATCAAGTCACAGAGAAGAACTGAGACTTGCAAAAAATGTATTATTCTTTTGTAAGTCCATATAGGGGGGGCATTTATAAACCTTATGGTATATATTAAGGCAAGAATTTCCAACCACAGTGTTTTTGAGTTGAGCAGCCCTGATGTGATTACTCCAAAAAGCAGCAAAAGTACTCCTAAGTCTGTGAGGTACAAACATTTGGACAAAAGCTTCATAAATATGGTAACAATAGTTCAGTACATTACAGTGTATCATAAATATACTATAGCAGTAGTCTAATCCTACCTTGCTGGTGGACACAAATCAAATTCTGTCACATAAACTGAATTTATAACACTGAAATCTTTCATGCTCTTCATATACAGATGAACCAAAATAATATCCTTCAGTTTCAATCCCTCTGAAGTCATATTAGCTGCAGAATAAAAATAATATAGCTGTTAAAGACAGAATATTTTAAATGTGTGTAGAAAGACAGGATAGGCATCCTGGTTTTGTTCAGCAAAACCAACTGGCAATAACCTAACAGTTGTCTAAACATGACTGAAGGCTTTGCAACATACTACCTTTCCCCACATAATACCTATTTTTTTCATGAAATTCTTTCTCATGTTAGTTTTCCAAATAGAGTGAAACAGAATACAAATAAATTTTATCCACCCTGAGCAGTGGTGAATTCTTGCCCCAAGAAAACATATCATGCATTAATGCATGTAGATATGTTACAGTCTGAATTCTTTGTATCCATAAGTTTTATTATCTCGTWTTTTTTTTATTTTCAGTCTATGACAGCTAGTAATCCATAAAGGACTTTGAATCACAAAAGTACAGAACTGGAAGGGACAATAAGAGGTCCTTCAGTGCATCACCCTCTTCAAAGAAAAGATCAAATATTTATATGCTATTCCAGAGAGATACTTGTCTAAGCTGTTTTTAAAAACCCTCACTGCAATAATAATCTCCGCATAAACAAAGAGTTATAAATGGCAAGACAGACAATAGGAAACAGAAGTGGCCACC
Organism: Phoebastria nigripes; assembly: GCA_035582835.1. Classification (NCBI taxonomy): domain Eukaryota; kingdom Metazoa; phylum Chordata; class Aves; order Procellariiformes; family Diomedeidae; genus Phoebastria; species Phoebastria nigripes. Next base: position 493,590 of record JAYKAV010002097.1, on the reverse strand, counting down.
GGAGAAATGAAGGAAAGATGAGAGCAGAGGAAAGTTCAAGCAGACAGTTAAAGAAAAGATACTGGGAAGTCAAGATCATCTGAATGTGCATGCATAGAAGATTCCAGTCATAGCACTTAAGGAGAATGTATTAGTCTTATATAGTCAATACCATAACAAGATATGTGAATCAGCTCTGCAGTGTGGACCTTTTGTAACTCATGAGCAACAGAAACTAAATGAAGACGAAATCTTCTCTGAATATAGAACATATATAATAACAGTGTCCCATGTGACCTAACTTAAATGAGCTACGTAAAGCTCTTCTCAGTGTAACTTTGGGGATCTTGTCCTTTAATGTTACAGTGTGTACCTGTATATACCTATATATTTGTTTTCCAGTGGAGAAGTACAAGAGTATAAAGACAATCTCTGTTGGCTGTTGCCTCAGTGAGAAACAAATACTTTTTGTGTAAAASTTTTCTGTGCTTTTAAAGACAGTTCAGGAGTTCGCACACTTCCATAAAGGTTAATTTGGTCACACCAATACTGAATTTTGCTCTAAATGTCTCAACTTTACTTAGTCATACTGCCATTAGTCTTGGCAATCTGAAGAGGGGAATTCTCACTGACGGAAAAGGAAGTGTGTGCTAAGTGATATAAGAGACTATATAGCAATTGACATAGAACTCCTATGAAGTCAAGATATATCTCCAGAAATATTAGCTGAGAAATTAGCACACAATGATAATTCTGTCCAGAAATATAAATGTATTTGAATGCTGCCTGATAGCAATCACTAGGTCAATACCAGCTGCTATGTCATCAGTCAAGGAGGAAACAAAGACATTTTTCAAATTTCCAGCCAGCATTTTAGTCACGAAGAAAGAGTTTTGGCCTGTAGTTAAAAGTTCTGCAGCATTATATGGAATACTGGAGGGGGAAAAAAAAAACCCAAACTGAACGTGGCCCGCCCCGGTCTAAATCTAAAAAGCATAAGCCAATAAACTAACTCTAATTTGTCGACTTGTAACAGTATTAGAGCAAGTTGAAGGCAAAGAGATTTGGACAAATTCGTAATTTCTAGGTTTATTTAAAAAAATCTTCTTAAAGTAAGTAAAAGTACAATCCCCTTTTCCTCTGCATGAATTAGAGAGATGATGGGAAATAATTTCTCCCGAGCTTGTAAGTAGAATAAAATTGACCTCCCAAGCACTCTATCTAGTAGAAAGGCATAAATGATGAACCGGTTACCAATCCACCACTTGGGTTCTTGACAACAAGTTCTGTCTGCCAAGGAGAGGACTCTTACACAGCACATCTCCAGGATGTACAGGGAAACCATACAGGCCTTCAGTTGAATTTCAAGCCATTCACTGTTCCTAATAATTTATAAAATATGATCAGGTGAGACTCACCCTTACTTAGGCGAAACTGCCTAAAAAGAACTGACCCAAAAGATAACATTGGCCGAAGTACAGCTTAATTTTTTTAAATGGGTTATCCAGGATCCTTAGGCTGAGAGCCACAAAAGACAGTATCCACACTGTCTACAGGAAGTAGCATTTTAGACTAAATTTTCATATAATAAAAATTTATGTAGTTCCCTTCAAGCCTATGGAGCTTTGTCATGGTACAGCTGCACCAGAGCTGCTTTATATAAAGCACTGCAATCTTTGTCATCTTCCAATCATATCTAAAGAAAAGTTTAACAAAAGAGTTTAAGAAAATAAATGTAAACAATAATGTACTCCATTCCCTCCTGTTCTTGGCTTCACAGGAGAGTTCCATCCACTTTACAGAACAACCATGTTTCATAATGTCTAGTAATAAATTTCCATTTCTGAATCCTTTTGGCAGCACTTATCCTCCTTAGAGGTGATTAAATCAGTTAACCCAGCAAAGAGGTTAAAAGGACTGTGCTTATTCAGCATTGAAGACTCACAGCATTGAAGACTGAACTGCTGTATAGATCGTAAATATGCGTTCAGAAAAAGCCTTGTGCATATTTGCAGATCAGTTCTCAGAAACRAATTGTTTCTTTCGCCCTGACAGAACCATAATTCATTCAGTCTTCCACACCCACTTCCAAAAAGAAAAGAACGAAAGGAAATGCAAGAACTGACATTTTCTACCAAGGATCAGAAAAATACCATTTTTTTTTACTATAATACAGCTAATGCAAGTAATTTGCTGAAAACAACAGGCTACTGTACTAGTCAGAGACACAATCTTTTTTGACAGATGCTAAGGCAAAAATATATAATGTTTGTACTGGCAGCATTCCATTCAAATATAATGAGAACAAAATAAAACATTACACAACCCTTTTGCTTCAATTTACAGATTATGCCCAGAAGATTTACACTAAATACTACTGTCTTTTACTAAAAGTTTGATCACATCCACCTTGCTGATTTCCAAGCAATCAAAAACTAGCTTAATGACCTTCTACAAAGTATAACTTCTTCGCTTCTAAAAAAATTCTAGTGTTTCTTTATCATCCTATATTCAATTGTGAATACTTAGCTACACATGCAAAAAATAAGATTTTATAGGACAATACCTCAGACAAATTCATGAACAAGAATATGAGCCTACCCATTTATATACTAAAAATTATTTCCATTGTTATGAATGAAAAGAAGCCTGTATAAACATGCTTTACTTAAAATTTAGAATGAAAAAAAAAATACAAAACAAAAATGTGAACATTTTATTTTATATGTCAGTATCTTGTAAGAGGGGGATAGTAAGGAACCTAGATTTCATGATTCCCAAGATAGCAATTTCTCCTTTACATTAAGAATATAAATGAGATTTACTGCTACTGACCTAATCCTAGATGCCAAAATGTGTAACAGCTTTCTAGAAAACTTAATTTAAAATTATGGTAGCTACAAAAGTGCTTTAGCAAGTAGACAGCATCCATAGCACACATGCACACTCACAGACACAGTATATATTGCAAGAAAGCTATAAAGCAAGTTATAAAGTGAGCAAGTACTGTGGAAATAGTGTTGTTACAGTGATATGAACACTGCTCTGGCTTTCTAGGGTCTTCAAAAGCCAGTCAAATTATGATGTGTTCAATATTAAAGCTGGCAGTCCTGATATCAATGATTCCAACCAAATGCAAAATGAGATGGCAAACTGGCAACCACAACATTTAAAGTTATAAAACCATATGCCAATACAGATTCTTACTTAATACCATATTAAAAACAATATCGTTAACAGCAGATAACGCATTAACTGAATAAAGCACCTTGGAGAGAAGAAAATGCTTCCCTTGCTGCCTCTTGAGCATTTTTGCCTTTTGATGGAAGGAAGTGGGCAGCGATACCTGAAAACCACTGGTAACCGCTCAGGGATTTTCCTGAACTTCCAAATGTCTTAGCTATGGGAAATGAAGAACAGCACTATGATTATAATAATGAAAGATTTCAGATTAAGCTAGAATATATTTTAAATTGTTTAAGTAAGAAGAACTTCTACAGAAAAAGAAAATCACAAACTGTAAAAACATCCTTAAAAAATATTTACAGACAAACAGATATAAACCAAAAACTTAAAAGTAAGTCTACTGGTAACAAAGCTTCCAAATGCTACTTGACAAATCCTTCTACAACACTGCCTTCAGAAAATATGCCTGCAAGTAGTATTTAGCTGAGAATTTCACTACTTTCTCTCCTCCTTTCCATTTTTGCTGACCTTTTACAATTTCTCTACCTGTTTTAATACAGACTTGGCACAAGACGTGACACTGAAAAGCTAAAATTTTCAAAAGTATCTAAGTGACATAGGAACAGATTTTCAAACTTATGCCAAATTTTAATGGAAGTTAGGTGTTTAACCTGGTTCTGATCATCTTAGCAAATGCATAACATGTTTAGACATTTTTAACATCCCACCAGGCACTTATCCATATTCAAGAGCCTAAATACCATTCAATATCAAACACTGTTGTGCTATGAAACTTAGTTTTCAGGAAAAGTTTACTAATCTTTGGGTGTAGGGTAACAGTGATGCTGTGGTACTTCAATGAGGTACCAATCTATGAACTCAGGTTTATCTTGCATTAATCACCTCATGTTTGAGGCAGTGCTAATATCAGGCATATGATTAGTTACTGCAGCTCACCTAAGAGACAGTAATTTGCTAGGCTGCTAAACTTGATCATGCATGTCACCCTGAGGTTGCTTGGGTGGGGACAGACTCATACACTATGTAAGCAAGTTGAACAGTTGCGTTTTGTACTTCATGTTAAAGTTTGCTTTTCTATCTTCAATTTAAGAACAGTAGAGTATGGTACAGGTGTGGTTAGACCTTTTAAATAAAACTCAATCCCTCCACTCGAATGATTATATTATAGTAATTTCATTCAGGCAAACAGAACACATTAATGTGTGTTTTCTGAAAGAAAGAAAGAAAGAAAAAAATGGGTTATGCTCCTTATGTAAAATAACTTGAAATGCTTCATTACTACAGATCTATTGATTCCTATCAGAAAACCGCATTGTAGTAGGATCTCTTTTTTTTCAGACTGGTTATTAAAGGTCACGAACATTCTTTTCAGGAGTGTTCTTATAGCAATTAACAGCGTACTCCACCATGGCATGAAATATTCAGTATTATTTTTCTAATGAAAGACGTGCAAGACTCACTGAAATCCGAAGAATTATGTTTCAAAGACTTCCAGATGACTGGAATGTTTTTCTGTGGTTCATCTTCTTCTGATGAAGGGAAAATATCGTCATCATTGCAGCTTACCTCACAAGAACAGCTATTGACCATAAATGTACCTGAAGATTCCCCCTGCTTGAGACAAACATTATAAAATAAGCAAGTAAACAGCAAGCCAAGCAGCATGAAATCAGCACATTTTATCATTCAGCTTTTGGGTTTCAGTTACAAAAAATACGATAGCTCAATGGATATGTAAGCTTAGAACAATTCATGGAAGAACAGCATCAGTATTTCCCACTATTTAGATTGCAGAAACTGTCAGAATACAATGTGCTCCTGTTGACATACCATATGGAATAAAAATGCAGGCTTAGTAGTAAATAAGGACAACAGATATGAAAAACTATGAGACTCAAGATAACAGACAGAAGGAATACCATGATGAAGAAATGCTATTCCACAATTATATACAGGACAACTATGTTTTCCAAAAATAGTATAAATTAAGTGAAAAAAGGAACAAAAGTACAAAAGTAACAGTTTGATAATTAACACTGTCACTAAACACTTGAAACAGAGCTAAAGACTAACAAGAAAGTTTTAAAACTTTGTGGAACCTTGAATGAATGCAGTCCATGTAAAAAAAAATCTCTTTCTATTCATCTCACAAAGACTATCCCTTCCATCAAACTCGCCACGCTTTGGGATGCTCAGAGTTTTGAGATACAGAAAAGAGCATATCCCAAGATTTATACATCAAAGTAATTTCTTGACAAGGAAGTAAAATAATCCACTGTACCTTCTCTTCTTCCCAAATGCTTTCTTAGGCCTATGAAGAGAAAACTACCCAGCGTGCCTTTTAAAGCAAAATACATAGGCAGAGTGCGTACTAACCAGTCTTCCAAAATTCTGTGTTCATTATATTTTCAACAAGTCATGTAATTACAGCATACATATATATTTTTTTAATTTTAGAGCAATCAGAACCCCTACTCTCTTCCATCTGATTTTCCAAGGCAGCCTAATCTGCAGAGCATGTTGACTTTGGGATCACTAGCTTGGCTAATACTACTTGTCTTCATCTAAAAACAGTATGAAATATGACTGAAATTATCCATAAACCTTAACCAAGCATCACTGCATGCTGTAACTCCAGGTTCTATTGATTAATTTTCTGCTCAAAGGTCTCAAATTTCATATAGTGTCTAAACTATGCATTTTACTGCAGGCTTCTTAAACACTAAATTCACAAAAATGATGATAAAGCCAAATAAAGCAAGATAAAAAGTTGACAAAATATGAAGCCTTTGGCAATCCTTAAATATGGATTAGAAACTGCTGAATATTCTTTTAGCTCACAAGTTAGTGTACTATCTATAGAATTTCCATGCAAAATGTCTATGAAAAAGAATATTAACATTATACAGCGAAGCACTTCACCTGAAGTTTGACTCTGCTTTCTCTGCTTTTTAACAATTAGATCTTATCAAGCTGTCCAACAAAATGGGATATATTAAAAATTACTAATCAAATCTGAATATAGACATTTTAAAAAAAAAAGTAATTTTATTATATTTTTTTCTTTCCTTTGGAAAATAAAACATATCTTATTGCAACTTAAGCAAAAAAAAACAAAGTGAGAAAAAAAAAGGCAGAAAACTATAGTATGCATCAGAAGCCTGCAATGAGAACTCAGCATTTACATCGATATTTGACTTCACTGGAGAGAAAAAGGATCCAGTTAAGTTAAAGCAGTGCATTTGAAAATTCTCAGGAAAGGCTAAATTACAAAAAGGTCATTACCTATGAGAGGAAACTCAGCTCTGCTGCCTCTAAAAGGGCTCAAGGGGAGTTTTATAAGCACTGTAAACACTAAAGCTATGCTCTAAGAGGGGCTGATGTTCTTTGATTGGACCTCATTTTATTCATTCCTCCAAGAAAGGCATGAAAGTCAAGGCAATAATCTACTTTATGTGAATCAATTGTACATGAGAGGTTAAAAGAAGTCAACTAAATGTAACATAATAGCGCACAGATGAAAACTGCAATTTAGCACAAACATGACATGCATTCCAACATTACAATATACAAGCATCCAACAGCATCTATACCATTTCCTGCTCATTGAATTACACCTTCAACTACTGCTGTCGGTTGACATATTCTGCCCTTACCCAGAGGGCTGCCTGATAGCCCCTAACCCTTCAGGTATGACTTAGAAAATAAAGAAGCAGGAACACAAATCTGTAATTGAACTAGCTCTTAAGCTGGATTATGCTACAAGAACCAAGAAAATTCCATTTTTTCTATTTTTTTTAAAGTTTCTATTTTTTTATCCATGAATCGTCGCTTTATAGAAATATACAGACTGTATAGTGGCATGAAATGCTAAAAGTGCTACCATTTCCTTCCTGCAAATTGTTGTTTTATTAAATCAGTTGCTTTCACCAGCTAATTTGTAATGTCCATCATGAAACAATCAATTTGCATTGTAGCATGGCCATTCACTGAGTACTAATGTAACATATACAGAGTTTGCAGCTCTTGGTCCTACCCCCTGATTAAGCATGCACAGACATGGTGATATGAATGATACATCACAATGCTGCTTTGGGTTTTGTTTTTACATCACCTGGATTTTAACTTCAATATGGTACAACAATCCATCACTAGGCAAAAAATATGTTACCTGGAAAGAGAAAAGTTCCAGCTTGCCAGTATGACAGCCACTTTTTTTCTCGCTTTTGTTAAGCTTTACATAATTACATTTTAAGAGATCTAGAGCTATAGGTATCTTCTGTAGGCACTATTAGAGACCTGTAACTTCTCTGCATTCCCTAACCTGGAGAACTGAATTTATATGCTCTGCAAGTGAACATGAAAAGAGTACCTATTCCAGTTTTATGCCATCTGTGAAAATTGTTCTTTCAACTATGTTTCTGAACATGTTTTCTGCAAAATGTGCTTCATAAAAAATTCATGGGGATGTAGTGAGACTCACAGACTGTATCACAACTGGTTTGGTGTAACCTACAGAACTCCCCTGTAGCTTTGTAATTTGTTAACGTTACAAATATCCCAAATTGACGCTGCATGAAATTTTCGTATCACCCACAGTCACATCCCTCTTTCCTAAATATGTCAATATTTTATAAAGTGTTAAGCTTATATCAATATTGCTTCACAGACATAAAATTATACACATGTGCTTACACACATACATAAACAGCTGGTCAGTTGCAAAATTTTTGGAAATTACTGAGAAATACTAGAAATTCTACAATGTCTCTTACATACACCAAAGACTGTAAAAATAATTATAGACTACTGTTGATTTCAATGCCTATGATACATCACAATGATTCATTCAAGGCCGACTCCCACAATGCTCCAAAAACATAGGTAATCAATCACTTTCCGCAGCAGCACAGGTGCAGGCTACAGCAGAAGTATTAGGTGTGGAACCTGGCATAAGAAGAACAACAGGCTCAATGCCAGCCTAAGTAGAGCTGCCAGACTCTGTTTAGTAGCTATATTCAAATCTCATACAAATGTTGGTCTTCCATTCCTGTCGACAGAGAAAGGAATCTAAGAATTTAAAACTTAAAAGTTATAGACTGCCACAAACAGACTAACTTTCCCTGAATAATATTCTCATCACTTTAAAAACAAAAAATCAAGCTTGCTATAATGACATTTTAATTAAATCTTACAGAACCTATTTTATCACATAACATTTTCACGTTACTTCACAGAAGCAATATATTTTCCCATTTGTTACACTGTTTCTCCCACACCCACTGTACATTGTGATACCAACCTAATTTTGGATCAGAGCCTGCATGCATGCATATGCTTAACTATATTCACATAACTCATGTCATTGATGCAAGTGCGCTCAGAATGAAGTTAAGCAAATGCATGAGTGTTCCAAGATCCAAATTCTCCTGTTGAAAAAGCCTCGGAGCTAGGACTTTGACTGATATAGCTGAAATTCCATGCAGTGGTCTTTTATGAAAACAACAGATTGCCTTCTTAAAAAGCTTACATTCTCCACTACAGAAACTGGTATAAAAACCTATCACAACACAATTCCAAAACTGATAGTTCTCCCACTGAACAGCAACAAGAATACAGTGGGGCAGAGAGCTCAGAAGACATAAGGAAAGATTATGATAATCTCTTTATTCTTTGTGGTGTACCTTGATAACAGAACTCCTTGAAATAAATATGAGAGAGACCACATACATCTCCTTGCAGTACTTCAAGTACAATACACAGACACATAGGAAAAAGTCCTTTACTCTGAAAGACTTTCAAATAAAGTCTCTTCATTATGAAAAGAGAACAAAAAATTCTCTTTTCTCAGAGAACTGGACTGAATCTGCAATCAAAGGGAGTAGGAAAGAAAATACTTTCTTTATTATCTTAGTGTTTGAAATAAATCAGTGTACAAAAAAAATTTTGCAGTATTTATTACAAAGTTTTGAAAACATAACTACAAGGGTTATCTATATTCTTATGATGCAGAAGGGAAACTAAAGGTTTCATTCAAGTAGTTTCATTCATTCACTAAAGTATCATTCAAGGATGACAAAGTATTCAAAAAATGCCACCCACAATGCCACCAACAAAACATATTTTGCAACTTGAAATTCCTTCCTGTTCCCCCTGACATCACTCACTCACAAAGTCTAATTCTACAGCTAAAGTCCTAAACGGAGATTAACTAAAATAATTCAGGCCAGAAGGAACTGGATAGAAATAAGTTACAAAGTTAAATCAAGTCTAACCTGCAGGATCATGCTCCTTTAGTACACAAGGCATGTAAATATCTCCCAAACACCTTTTCTAACTTTTACAAGTGTTTTTAAAATCATCTCCAAATTGACCTGTGAAACAGGTTTGCTGATGTTTAACAGGGGCATAACTGCTTGCACTTCTGAAATGTGTTCCACCCAAATAGGTCAAGATCTTTTACAAACAGGAAAACAAATAAGCCTCACAATATCAATTTATGATAGGTAAATATAATGCAATAGTATGCTACAAGAAAGAGCAGCAGCAGGCATGATTCCTGTATCTCTTACAGGCAAACAGGCTCCTTTCTTCTGCCAAGTGTAGAAAGAAAACTACATGACTCCCTCTAATTCTGGACTATCCCTAACTTAAGGGGCTGCAGTTTCACRGCTTGTATTGTTTGATGTATGTGTGCTCCTACTCACTGGAACTCGGGGAACAAAGTATTCATTATTACATGTGGGAAAGAGCAAATCTTAAAGCATGAGTGATAGCTAATATGTTCACTACTGTCATCAGAAGTATGTTCACATCAGCAGAAGCTCCAACAGCTTTAATTTCTGTTTCTGATCATTCAAAAGCCGACACAACTTAACAGAGTAACAGAATAGTATAATATGGGGAAAATAAAAATGTTTTGCAAGTTCATTGTGCTGTCAAAGTAAAAAAATTTGTTTCACAGTGTATTTTTTCCTAATTGAAAAAATTCAAAACTAAATTTGTATTGAATACAAAAGCCGATACACTTGATTTAAAGATTCTAGAATATGCTTCAGAAATTGCCTCCCCCTCAACAAAAAACATTCTACATTTTAAATGTACAAAGTGACAGCCTTATTGGCAAAGTAAAATATTGATGAAGCTAGGTATCTGTATTATGTACATCACAGTGGTGACCTTGTTTTTTACCATGAAGTAAATGAGGCATTCCCAAATTTTGAGCATTAGTATTTTATTAGCATTATTATTTATTCTTGATGTTTTTGTAAAATGCCTACAAAAAAGTTATCTTAAGCCATGTTTACCCAACTTTTAATATCGTTTTAATAATAAAATCTTGTATTTATTCATCTCTTTAGCCTTTTCTGTATCACTGGTAATGAAAGAAAAGAGGGTGCATTAAAAAAAGCTTCAATTATTATGCAAAAACATATCTTGAAGTTGTACAGTAATGTATTAAACCAGAACAGTGAGTAAAATGTTATTTTCCCCCAGGCACAAGGGCTCATTTTGCTGCCAGAAACAATCTAAAACAAATTTCTATGCAGGCTTTGTAGTTAAACATGAAGAGATTTAGCTGAAGAAAATGCATTATASAGGAGAAAAGACAGCAGAGACTAAGGTACACTAGCTATAATTGCATAATGATTATAAAAGTAAATTCAAAGAATGTAAAATTAACACCTGTGGCACGTAACGAAGATAAAATGAATATACAATAAAAGTTAAAAATATGTATTTCTCTCAGTTGAAATGATAACAAAACTGATGTCATAATACTTATTAGAATTATACATCACTGTGCAGTCTATTAATGGTTTCTACAAAGTGCTTACACAAGTGGCTACTTTTACACATTGTTCATAATGTAGTATTTTTTGCCCAATTTTCAGTAATCCCTTGAAAGCCTGAAACTAAAATTAGTTCTCCTTCTAAAGCAGTTTTTCCCTGCAGTGATTCGTTATTGTAGGATTGGCTTTTAAGTGAACTACTAACTGATACTTAAATTTTTTTGTAGGGCTTGTAAGCACCAAATAGTGAGAAAAAGTACAGTACTACAGGCATATCAATCTTGAAGGCATCTCTTTATCATTATGCAGTTAAACCGTGCTAACTTAGTAACAAGTTATGCTCTGAAAGACTGATTGGTTCTCCATATTCATAACTTCCTGAAAACCTAGCTTATTTTATCATGACATAAAATAATCTATAGCCAAAAGATTCTAATGCTTTTCCTTATGAGACAACCACTGCAGAAAATAGACTATTTTCCTTTTAACTATACAAGACATTAGTTTATATACCAAAATCCAGGGCAAGCCTCTGTAAACCTTACTCCTTTGAGAGTGTGACAGCTTTGTCTACAATGGATTTGAAATATGACTTGCTACAACACTGCTTGAAACTGTGAGGCTTTAACCAAATCTAAAACATCTACATAAGAAGGGGAAAAGAGCTTCTGAACAGATAAAAGTAAAATCTTGATTCTTATATAAAATGTTATGCATTTTAATATGATTTTTTGCCTGATTTATGTAAAGCTTTGTGTTTTTCATTTTCCCTAGCCTGTCACATTGTAGTGATGTATGGTGCATTTTAGCATCAAGTTTGCCATGAGCAATAAAGTCAGTGCCCCCAAAGAAATACTAATATATTATCACTCTTCCCCACCATGCCCCGCTCCCAAATTTTCCTTTATTCAGCCTATTTGGTTTTGCTTCACATAGTTAGTTGATATCTTTTTCACAGTCTCCCACACAAATATTTAATGTTTTATTTTTGAAAGAAATCCCAAACTAGAAATTGACAGGATGAAATACAATTTACTTTCCAAGGCAAAAATGAGGCCATCATGGAAGAAAAATGTACTGGTATTTTATCTGTTTGGAACAATAAAATTAAAAAAGAGGGGGAAAAAAAAGGCATGATCTATTGAAAGAAATTCAGGAAATGTAGACACTCAAGAGACATGAAATGTAAAATACCAATATAATAACATTCTGTAATAACCCCTGCGCCTAGAAGAGATTCAGTGATCTTCAAAGTGTAGAAAGAAGTAGGAAGACCTATAAAAAGGTAACTGCAACAGTAGTAGGAAGATCATGAGGCACTCTCTTCAACAAAATACTAGCACTTATAGTCGTTCAGGAGGAAAAAAAATTCATTTTACCCATAAAATAATGAAAAGAAAAATAGAAATGTGATGACAAATACTAAGAAAAATAACTTCTGTTTTGACCTTATTAGCTCTGCTCACATAAAAGTCTGCAATATTTAAACCACTAGAGCTCCTATTCCTGTTCTGCTGTTTCCATGGAATCATAAGCTAAGAGAATGAATCCCAGTGAACTACTAATGATTCCTTTAAGATCTTTGACCAGGATAATCTCCTCTACGTGATGTGAAGTCATTCATTAGATGTATCTTTCATATGGAAAAGATAAAACAAAAACCAGTACGTTTAAAACGTGAGCACTTGCAGGTCAGCAAGTTTTTAAATCATCCACTTTATATCAGAAACAGCAAAAAGAGATGCCACCTCCCAGCAAATCAATACCGTTCATACAGTTTCCTAATACAGCTGTGTTCCACAGTGTGGCTAGCTGTCCTACACAGGTTACACATGTGCTTGACTGAACCATGTTGGCTGAGCACCTTGAGGTTTCAAGATGAAAAATGTTACACAAATATACTACCTCCATTCATTCATTTGACACAAGGAAGCATTTGTGTTGAGTTTTTCCTTATGGTAAGTTCTGAAATTCAACTAAATATGTACGTTGTTATTTGAAAGTACACCCACATGAGAATATGTAGGTTCACTCCAAACTGTGACAAAGCAACATAAAAATAGAAAGCATCCATATAGCTTTAAAGGAAGACGACATTTGCAATCTACTTGCCTTATTCTCCAGGTGTAATTTTAAAAAACGAAGGTAGGCCACAGGTGCAAATGCATCAGCCGAATGCACAACCACCTTGGCTGAATCTCTGAAATACAAAATTCTTAGCATCAAATATTAGTATATAATTTTACATATAGACAATACTTAGTTGCTGTGTAACACAGACTCCAAGGTAACTCACTGAAAATCTATTAATTTCTTATTTAGTTTTCATATAAATTAAGAAAAAATAGTTTGCTATATAAAATCGTATTGTTGAACAACACATTATCTTCATTAATTTTCAATTTTCAAAAGGAATAAACTATAYTTCCAGAGCAGTATTGAGAGATTCAGTTAGCTGTAGTCTATGAAAGCATAAATGACATTATGTTTTACATTCTAGAGACTAACATGTAAAGCAATCTTTTAATTTCATCAACAGGAGATTTTTTAAAAGTCCATTATTCTTGATTAATGCTCCAGGGATTAGTTCTTGAAGTATTAACAACATACAATATTTCATGCTGAGAAACGGACTGATTCGACCATCTTGCATCTGATATTGAAGACTACTAGACACAAGTTTTTAATGCCAAATGTGTTGGTAACAATGACAAACTTCCTGTGTGCTGATTCAAATTAGTTAATTTTAGTTTTCATTTTTACAGACACAATCTGTCACACTTTGATTCACAAGAGGCAGTATCTGTTTTATCCATCTGCATGGTTTTACTACTTAAGAAAAAGGTAGCTCTAGGAAACAAACATCAGAAGGTGAGAAACTCAAAGAAAACATAAGAGAAACTCAGACACAGTACCAGAAAATCTGAAAATTGTTATAAGTAAGGCTAAGGACATACAAATAATTTTCTTGAAACCACAGTGCCCTTGATACCTTCACAGTATTCAATGAGATGAGATAGACAGATTTCTAGTAATGCCACATAAAAACCATGCAAAGTGGAAACAGCTGAAGTCTTGGCCAGATTCCACTGACTTAATGAAAGCATAAAATTAACGGAAATATCTGTTCTATAAAATGTGTTTTGGGATTTAAAATAACAAAACTCCTAAGATAATCATCATCACTACATTGCACAATAATGATAAACACCTTTAACATAAGAACCTCCACTTCCCATTTAGTAAACTTTTAAAGTATTTTGATGAATAAGCCTTCAGCTTCATTCTTGAGAGTTATTATCAAGATCCTTTATGATTAAAATATCACTTATTCCTTTAAGATATCTTAAAGATAGTCCCTTAAGATTAAAATCTTTCTTTTCAAATGACCATGGTGTCTTCTAATTCTAACAGAAATAGGTAGAAAATAATTTTGGAAATCTTTAGTAACAGGAATACGTAATTAGAAATAATAAAAAACAGACACCAAGACTCCAGTAGTACCTGGTACCTGGGTATCCTCAGTGTCTGAGGATATTCTCAACAAACATTTCTTGCTTGTTCAAATCCGATATGGGGAAGTCTGGTACTTTTCAGTGATGCATTAACTACTTAAAACTAATTAACAGAAAAGCTTATATCAGAAAGGAAGAACAAAAATTTAGGGTTATTAAATGTATATGTCTGTTGAATTTAAAGAATACCTAATAACTTTAAAAAATAAATTTAACTCCAAAGTAAAAGAAGCAGTCCTACTTGTATCCCTGCATGTTCCAATTCACTAGTACAGCAGAACAGATGCTAAGCATTGATACCTACGCTAACTGTTCAATAACTTTAGAATTTTTGAGTACTTATTTGTTGCAAATTGCAAACATTCTGTAGTGCAAATATTAAGAGATCATAAATATTTCTTCTCGGTATGAAGGACATTCCTATGACATACAGCTAACACATGGGTATTTGATGGGACCATAATAAATATCTAGTTTAATATGCCAATATTTCTCAGCTGATGGGTCACAATAGGTAGATTATGTGGTGCTGAAAATAGTATGACAATACATATCAAAAGAAAATATTTTTTCCCAACTACTTCATTTTCTGTCAGCCTCTCCAAACACACATCATTGTTCTAAATGATAAAATTTACAGTCTTGTTCAATAGTAAATGTTTGTGTCCAATGATGAGTCACCATTTAAAAAAAATAGGAAGTCCTGAACTTACATGTCATGTCCAGCACAAAATAAATAAACTTGTAACTTATTTAATGACAAAGAAACTACACAATATTTTTCTTTATAAGTTCTTAAAGTAAGAGATTTCACATGAATGGCCCCTCAAAAGGCATGTCTTTACAATGTGAATAATGTAAGAGCTAAGCAGGGCTAATCAAGCCAGAGACACACAATGCCAGTGTAGCTATTCAGGTTCCATTATGGAAATGTATATTTAGAAGTAGTTGAGTAACTGTTTAACAGTCTGCTGTGCGATATATTTATTATTAAATACCCACTGATTTATATATTTGTCTTTTCCTGTATTTTTTGTGCATTTATTGTTAACTTTTATTATTGTTTGGAATGTTGCCAATAGAAATAAAGACAAGTCAGCCAGACCACCTCTGTTTTAGCTTGTCCTAGTTGCCTGAATGGTCATTAAACCACTGATAGCCATAAATACATTTAGAATATATTATAAGATATTCCTACTTAAACTGGTATTTGGTTGATTCCAAACCAAGGGCACAATGTACTTTCCTAAAAGTGTTTGTCAAATTCTATGCAATAAAAAACCCCAACTCTCCACACTACACCAACCAAGAATTTCTAATGAGTTTTGACATAGTTTTCTCCAATCTGTTGTATCTATGCAAAGAGATCTTTGAAAAGGAGCACTGGGAAATTATGCATCCAATTCCAATGAACTCCCAGATTTAATCTGTAACATAAGAAGGCTCAAAATAAATAGAAAGAATGTAAATAATCAGCCAAACACGTTTAAGTGCAAAAACTGATACAAGCACATTTAATCTCTCAGTTAAAATCTAGCTATCCTTCTTCTGAAGTATACTTTTTGTTGCAAATGTTGCAATATAAATGCTGAATAGGCCACATTTGTCTGATAATGGGTAGTATTACTCTAAATGACAAAGTTTCACAAAATTCTGCCTCTGACACCTACTGGAATTGATAAGAATTTGTCAGTTTAATAGAAATCATACCAGACTTTAAATGCAAAAATGAATCGTGCTTTAGCAATGATTTCACAGTATTTTCCTTTTTGCTAGAAGAGACTGAACTGATTCTATCTGAGGGCATATTGGGAAGTTTTGTCCTTTTTGCCCAAGTTTATTTGTGACAAGATGTACCCAAGCATTATATACATTTTATTCTAACTTTCTGCTTAACTTTCCAACTCCTACTAGTCAGCAGGTTGGCTCACAACCTACGGCTTCTACCTAGCACCTGGTTCCCCTCAGAGAATCTTCTCCAAGAGTCTCACTTCCTGGCCCATACCTTCATAATGCCATCCATGAATTTAAATCCAGTTTAAAGATTCTACATTGTTACTTTCTGAATCTGCTTCTTACTAAAGAATTCCATAGCTTTCCTGCATGGAGATGTCTCTGGACTCAAATTATCTAGTTTTTTAGTTCACTCTGGAGGATATATCTTCCAGTCAATAGTTCAGCAGACATCTGCCAGAGTAGCTGCCATCCCTTTTACCAGTTTGTGTATTGCTCTTCTCCCAGATGCCATGCAATGAAAAACAGTTAACAGCTCTTGGTTCTCTGTTCCTTATACCGACAGATCCCAGTCTTACAGAAAAATTAAACAAATAGACCTCCAACATGAAATCCTTAATCATGTCATATGCTCCGTAATCTTGACCTTCCCTAAGATGACTGAGTATCACCAATACACGATTACTAGTCTGTTTACTTGGCTAAGAAAAGGAACAGCAGTCAAAACATCTCACTTGAAGCAAGCAGGCTTAGCTATTTAACAGACTAATAAGAAACTCACATCAAGACACAAATGTTTTCCATATCCCACTACGCAGATTTTAGCAATTTATGTCAAAGGAATAAACTATTCCATGTAAATGAGATGGATTCATGCAAAGTTTGTATTTAAAATATCCTCTAATAATTGAAGAAAAATGTTTATCATTATCATTCTAAGCTGCTAAACTTAAAACACGCACACACACATACACACAGTTAATGGAACCCACAGGCTACTGATGTGGCAGTTTATCAAATGTAGCTGTAATGAAAGATAAATATTACAGGCAATTCGCACTTCATGAAAGGATAAAAGTGTCAGTGTGTAGGTACCAGTTTTACTGCAGGCCATAATCAGCAAGTAAACGAAAGCGCAAATGTCTAAAAAGTTTATAGCCCTCTATGAAGGCCTCGTCTTGTCAGGTATTGATTTAGGTTTTCAGAGGACTTTGCCAGTCTTACACAAAGTGAGTGTTTGTGAACTTAGAGGACATGTTTTACCTCTGCCAACAAAAGTCGCCTCAAGCTAAATGTAAATATGTTCCCATTGCTTTAATATAAGGAAATGGAAGAAACTGTTCCTTACACAACTATTTTCTTCTTAAACAGAGGGCAGTCCAGAGTGAATGTTTCATATTCTCCACCTTCTCCGCAAACATGGACTCCATATTTCTCAGAAAGCTAACACAAAAGGGAAATTAAAATACGTATTACATTAAAGCAGCCTATTAAATATGTTTTGCTGAAAACTTCAGTGTGCGCTTTCTAAAAGACTACCCAATACAAGGCTGAAAAAACCCAAATATCATACAGAGGGTTCTTGATTTCTTCGTATGCGTATTACAATGATGTAAAAATTACCAATGTGTTATATTTTAAGTAGAACTGGCACTGTAACATTCAGATAAACGAATAAATGCCTAGTCCTTCTTCCTCAGTGGCCATGAAAGGTTGTTCAGACTCCCATATTTGTCTGTCTATCTTTAGCATAGATAGTTCACTTCTGTAAGAAACTTGTACTGTAAATCAACACAAGAAGTAGCACTTCACATATAAGTACACAATGAACACAATTTTTGGCAACAGATTCAACAACTGCATTCTATATTTTGGTAAATACCCATTCTTTCAAAAAATTCTAACAAATAGAACCACTGAGAGTTTTCTAAGTCAAAAGCAAAAAGCTAAAGCAAGATCTAAAGAGGTAGCAACATTCTGTTTCCTTTAGAAATTGTACTGAAGATACTTTCTAAATCAACATATATATTTATGAATATTCCTGAAGCTCTGGATATCCCACTAAAACATGTAACTACATAAACCAATACATTCAAAATAAGAGACATGACTATCTTAATTATTCCCTGCTTTATAAATGAGCAGCTGTGGAGCTGGAACCAAAGTTCTTTTGCTGGAGTAAGGAGCGCACAACTGCTGAATAGTTCACTGTAGTTCTATATTAATGTACTGTACTGATAGGTAGTAATCAAGCATCTGTACCATGCCTGAGCATGGGGACACCCTCCCTTTTTCTGCAGGAGGAATTCATCTCTTCATCAGCAGATTACATCATCTTCTAAAGTGTCCCAGCACTAGCTGCTTCAAGCCAAGTCCTGTCCAGGTTTTTTCACATTAAGCAAGCATTAACATTCTGCTTGAACTAGTTCACRAGAAGCTGAACTGCAGTCCTCAATTCCACTGCAAACACCAATGCTACTATTGGGAATATTTATTTAAGCCCCTTACGATTTTCCTTAGAGGAACAGATGCCCACCCATGATGCTTCTGCAGTCGAAGTAGCAATGCAGTTCTCCACAAAATGTAGGAAATGGTTAGAAAAAGGCTGTCTGGGGCCTAGAAAATAATTCCAAATCTGTTGTTTGTCTATTTTTAGGCAAGCATGAGACTGGGTTATTTATACATTGTAGGTTCAATTTTTTATATGGTTACCAGAATATTTATGTAGCAAGCCTATTTGATATATTCAAATGATACTGTATTTTTATTGTTGAAGTTGAATGTATAGTTTGTGTTACTTTACAGTTCTCTTTCAAAGTTTTTTATTTTAAAACTTCAAAGAATGTTTACAACTTCAGCCATCATCTTAGCAAAAAAAAAAAAAAAAAAATTCAAAATTAGGTGTCAAAGAAGAAAATGAAATACATGGAACTTGAATGTTCTCATAAAATCAAAGACCACATTTTAAATTTAAAATTCTGTTAGTTAAACAAAAGGGCTGAATCCTCTTCAGCCTTTATTTTGGAGAAAAGTATAAATGCTCTGAGAAAACAATACCTTGGTAATGCTCTATGTGACCGTTTAGTTGTCTGGTGGTGTAAAATCTAAATTTCTTTTGGAACATATATTAAATCATTTTTCAATGTCTTGTTATGAGAGGTATTTTTCATTTTTCCTTTCACATTTTCTTTTAAAGAAAAGGAGCAGAAGAAAACCTTTAATCAAGTGCTCATTAAAAAATTACACTCCTGACATAAAAGAGAACTCCATCTGTCAACAATGGCAACAAGGTTTCTATAGGACAAATACATCAAGAATAATTAATGTTGATGCAACAAGAATGGACAACCTACAAAACAGTTAGTCAAAACCTTTTATCCTTCCTCTCATTGTAGCTTCCACTGCAAAAAAATCTAAACAAAACTATTAAAAAAAATGAAAGAGAGAAAACCAGAAAAGATCTTTCCAACTGTAACCTTTCCACAGTGAATACAAGGAGTGACTGTTTACAAGTCACTTTCAAAATTGGTAGCTCTGCTTGTAAACATCAGTGCCTAGAATAATTATTGGCAATTAACATTGAATACTTAAAAGATGTGAGACTATTTCCTATCTTTGTCGTGGGAAATCCTCATTTTCAATGTCACTGGCTTCAAGATCATTCTTGACACCAATTATACAAGGTGCTAAAGGATCTTCAGTTCCCACTAATGTCAACAGGAACTGAGGATATTCAGCAGCTCATAGAACAGATTTTTAATGTTCATTTAACAAAGTCAGCAATATTTTTAAAAAGTCATCAGTGACATCAGAACTTTGCCTTTTAGTCATTTAGAATACTAACATTTTTTGAAGACCAATTATTTTGTTTTGCAAGTTGGATGTTACATTCATARCAGTATGACAGCTTAGACTCTAATCTAAATTTTGTGATTGCTAAATCTGCCTTCTAGTTCAGACAAGCCAGAAAACAGCAAATTTACAAATTACACTTAACTAAAAATGCAAGTCCAATTCAAAATCCAAAAGAAATATATCATGAAAACATCTTCTAGACTACACAAAATTAATCTTAACTCAAATACACAATGAGACACAATGTATATAAATGACCAGCCCAAACACTACCCGAAGAACAGTCTCTTCCTACCTTGGGAACGAAACACAAGGATTAAAGCTGACTTTCTCATTTAAGTTTAGTAATCAAAGTTAAAAGATATGAATTCAAGTGCTTCCTATTTCAAGGGAAGACTTTGTTCTCAGACAGAAATTGTAACACTTAGTAAATTCTCTATAATTACAGAAATGCTCTTTACATCAAGAAGTACTCATCAACTTCTAAGGCAAGCATACAAATGACTAAACATTTTCTTATTGTCTATTAGCAGAGACAGAAGTACAGACAAATATAATCATAATATGCATTTACCATTCTATTAATAAATTCCAAGGAGACTGTGAGCAGCCCCTGAGATTTGGCAGGTTGCCAACAAATTCTTTAGTGTAAAAAGGTAGGGCTCCTGGTATATAGGAAATAGTGGGACATGAGAGCAATTTAATAATTTATCAACTGTGTAGCAACCATTCATCAATAATTAATCAAAGACCTATCATTTAGAAAAAAGCAATAATTCAAGAACTTTCCTTGCCACAATGCCAATGTCCTGAGCCAGTAAAATTCACCTCTGATAAAAGTATGGGTTGCAGATCATCATTGTACTCATAAGTTCAACCTTCTGTATGTAAAGTCAGAAAAAAAATTGCAAAATTAAATCAAAGTTTTTCCCACTCAATACTCCTCCATTTTTCTGCTGCTACAGCAGCAAAACCACCTCACCTTTATGTCAGTAATTATTATCATTTCTATTGTACACATAAACTAAAGTAAATCAGAAGACTGAAAATTTAGGTGACAATATATTTTTCCAAAGTTAAATAATTCAGTGGATGAAATCAGGGCTGGGTTGTGGGTTTGTTTGTTGTTGTTTTTTTTTTTTTCCAATTAACATTGACACGCCTCTTATAATGCAATAAGAGATTTTTTCTAAAAAGAAAATATGATTACTTCATGCTTATTTCTTTTATGTCCAAAAGACAAATTATAATAGGCACATTATAGTAATACGAGTTGATTTTGATTTTATTGCCTGTTCCTTAAAGTAAACTTTTAGTATAAAAAGAAGTAAGTAAGTAAAGTCCTAATTCCTGATCTGTAGTATCAGAGAAGTTGAACTTTGTGAATATATGCTAAAATGTAAAGCAGGATATTCCATACCAATCCCAAATGACTCAACATGTCATACATGTCATGGTTCAATATCAAAGACCCTCTTATATTCAACATTGGCATTTTTCTGGGCACTGAACTTAGGAAGATATAAACTGGTTTTCAACAAAACTGAAGAACATGTAGAACACTATTTAATTAATTCTTAACAGAACTTAAAAATTCTTACAAACTTGCACACCACACTAGGGAAAATGCTGTAATGAAAAACCCTGCACCTAGCTGAATAAACAACTATGTAAAGTAACATTAGATGTCAATAGAGAACCCAAAGGAGAATCCCACAAGAATAGGAAAAAGCATAAATTAGCAAAAAACAACAAGATCACCAAATTCCAAAGAATTTGTTGTGAAATTTGAAATTACTGGTTAGATAATACAACAAAAATCAAAAATACAAGAGTATATAAAGCTGTGGTAGTTTTGGGGATGTGCAGTGTTAAAAATTAATTTATTATGGTGTTTGCTTTGGTATGGTCAGAATATTAAATTTTATCTCTCCTCCTTACTGAAAACTGTGAAGTCCTTCTCTCACATTCTGTCTACCAGAACTTCTGATGCTGAAGACTTCATTGGTTTCCAAAAGAGTATTTTTCACATCATAAACCTAAGCATTTCTCTTCAGTTTATAGTTAATGATTTGGTTTTATTAGGCCTTAAAGCCAACTAAGTATCCAGTAAAAACAATTTATTTGTACTGACTCTGACTTTCATAGCACGCATATGCACAAGAAACAGCTACGTGAACGAATAATCAGTTGTGCAGTCTCCCCTACGATGGCCTGACAACCAGTTCCAAGTAGGGTCAGAATGCCCTACTAGTTCTACACCTTAAGCTATGCAGTCGTTGCTCTGTTTATTGTTCTATCAATAAAAGATAAAACCTGCCAACGTCGGTTTCGAGAAGTATTAAACCATGACAGTAAGAATTTCAGAGAAACCGAGTAAGCAAGAATCACTTCACTTGAGCCATCAAACATCAGGAAGAATACATTTAATTCCCCAAAATACCAGGTACTTTTGGATTTCTTAGTTTACAACCTTTCTGGGAATTTATCAATCAGTAGCCATTTCTACAGTACACGCAGAACGTGACTTCACATGTCAGTAAAACTGCTTTTCCGCAGTAATGTTACTCTCTTGCACTACACAGCATGACAGCGTCAGAGCAGGCCTATGACAGAAATGTGGAGCACAACAAAGACTCCAGTCCAGCATGTTCACGCAGTGCAATGCCAACTTAGCAGTCAAGCTCCTGGAAGCAGTCTAACCATGTGCACAAGTGGTGAACTGAAACTTGTGGACTCTGGTTCTCAGTGGCTTATTAGCTGAGCCAAACAGCCATGTTAATACAGCTTCCAATTCAAAGTTAGCTCAGTGTTCAATTAGATTGTATTACCTAATCCAAAGGCTCACTGATGCTTTAAGTGGTGATCCCATTCCCTCTTCCCTCCTTTTCCTGTAGAAATCCAATCTATACTTTTCAGAAAGAATAAATCCACTCCCTTTTCTAACTATTCTTGGATCTTACTGATATCCCCACATTCAGCAACTATTTACTGTTTTAAGTCTACCTTTACTATCACCCCATGAAATAAAACATCTGCTAATGACACAATATGAACAAATATTTTATACACAGTTAATGTATACTTATTTTTGTGTACTCCTACTGTATATCTCTGCCACCGCTTTTTTACCCATACTACAAGTATTTAGGAAGATATTTATTTCCCTACTTCCCTTCCTTCCCCTTTTCTGGAGTAGGAGAAAACACCTCTCCTTCCCATGCCCTGGTATTCTTGAATCACTGCTGTAGTTGAGATGATCTAAAGATGTAAGTGAAGCAAGACTTACAAAAAGAGATAATGAAGGGGATTTTTATGTCAACTAGTTTATTGGGGGGGGCAGGGGGGAAGGTTTCTGGGCAGATTCTGCAGCTCTGAAGCAGAAGCCACAAACTTCAAGCTAAGAACAGGCCAACAACAATGTTTTCAGGTAAGACTATTTGAATGTTACGGACCTTCGTTCTTCCTCTTCAGCTTTACCAAGTACCAATTATCTATCTTATTCTCTCCAGCCATGTAAATGACTAACAAAATGAAGTTAAACTCAAGATATAATTCCTATTTAACTTCTCTATCTTTCAGCAGAAAAAGAGATTTTTAAAGTTCCTAACAAATTCTGGTTACTTTTTCTTTCTCTTCTGGAAGTTTGCTATGCCCTTAATTGTTCCAGAAAAACTGCTTACGAAGCCAGGCTGAACAGTAACTACCCAGATTAACAAGAAAAAGTATTTTTAGGAGATCATTTTGTGCAAATTTAGACAGCTTACACTGATAAAAGTTACAGCAGGACTCTCATAATAGCCAAACATGCAAATAATTGTGGGTTTTTAACAGGCTCGAGGACAAGGAACTGTGGTAAATTGGCTTTGTTACAGACAATATATGTAAACACGCTTTCAGAGCTGCTATTCTTAAACTGTACTTAGCTTGATGTTTGATGCTTCTACCTCAAACTCAAAGAAGACTCGTGTACAAAATCTGGTCTTTGTTTTTTCCCTAGTTAAATAATTTTTCTTCATATAAATCTATTAGCTCTGCTTACAAGCATTTTCCTGCTTTGAGGGTTACGTAACCCTTTGCACAGAATTAAGTACATCCTCTGGAATAAACCTCTTATTCCATTTTTGAAAGGCCCTACTGTACACAGTCTGACTGTGTAAAAAATGGTAGGAAACCTTCAGATGGTGGTGGTGAATGAGTTGATGAGGGTGGTGAAACACTGGAACAGGTTGCCCGGAGAGGTGATAGATAACCCATCCCTGGAAACATTCAAGGTCAGGTTGGACAGGGCTCTGAGCAATCTGAACTAGTTGAAGATGTCCCTGCCCACGGCAAGGGGGTTGGACTAGATGACCTTTAAAGGTCCCTTCCAACCCAAACTATTCCATGATTCTATGGGGATATCTGTGGGGAAGTTTTGTATCACCTATGATTTTGCCAGTACCATTCCTCGCTGTGAAAGTCTCTAACTTGCATGCAATTATTTAGCTTTATCATACTGACATACAAGTTAGTGCTCCCTTAATATTGAGGTTTCTTGCCTTTAGTTTGTTTTAAAGACGCTGGCACCATTTGTGAACTACCACCAGAAAGAATGTTTTTCATATTGAAAGTGCATATCAGAGGCTTATATTCTATGTACAAAGATAAGCCTTGGGTTAGCACCTAATTTCTGAAAGTAACTAAGTAATTTTTGATTAAGTTAATTTTACTGAATTACTGCCTATCTTACTTTTTAATTGCAATTTTACCTGTATGAGTATCCTTTAAGTAATACTCACCTCCAAAAGATAAGGCTCCATTTGATCCAGAGTTTTTCCTAGATGCTTATCTGGATCTAAACCTGAAAAAAAAAAAGTGTGAAAATATTTTTTATAAAGTACTGTTATGACATCAAGAAAGGCTTCTTTTTTTTTTTTTTTCTTAAATATAGCATGTCTCCCTTAGAAACTAGTCCCACTGTATCTAAAATCATTTCTACCTTAAAGAAAACACTGTCAGACTCTCCTCTGATCCCCTCTGGGCAACTGGTTTCCATGTTAGTGGAAAAATAAGGCCAATTACCTTTTCACTGCATGTCAACTGGAAAAGCTGTTGTTTTCCTTTCTTAGAAATTTCACTAACCAATGAAGTAAACATGCGGGTCCACGGTAATAAAAATACTACACAGAAATTACCTCTTTGAGTCAGAAGTTACCTTTGTAGATACCTATTAAATTAAAACATGTTAATTTTTTTATAGTTCCTGCAAATTACTGGCACGGACACAGACTGTTTTCCATAATAAAAACTTTTTTCCTAAATCACATTCTGCGTGTGTGTGACCCGCAGAAAAAGGTAAGAATTAAAAAGGATGGAGATATAAGGAAAACTCAGACATACAGAATG
Source organism: Phoebastria nigripes (assembly GCA_035582835.1). NCBI lineage: Eukaryota > Metazoa > Chordata > Aves > Procellariiformes > Diomedeidae > Phoebastria > Phoebastria nigripes. Next base: position 468,119 of record JAYKAV010002097.1, on the reverse strand, counting down.
TCTCGAATGTTGTACCTTTTGATCCATCACAAAATATTCTGTGTGATGTCTACATTTTGATTTATTTTTCTTGGTAAAAAAATAAGCCCTATTAACATTTGATAATTCCTTTAACTTTCCCCCCGTGTTCCTGTTTCAGCTTTTTGACTTTGTGGGTTTTGCCAACTGTAATGAGATTGTACTCAGCACTGCCATCATCCCCGTACTTTGGGAGCTATCTCACGGAAACTATTGATAATGGCGCCCAACATGGGGCTCAAAGGATTGAGATAACGACAGATCTGACCAAAGCGTTTAAACAAAATTGTGATAAGCATTCATTACATTAGTTTAATAATCACTTGTCACAGTGTCGATTCATTTACTCTCAGAGTTGTTGTCCTTGTTCTCAGAGTTGTGTTATGTAACACCATACTTGCCGTATACACTCCTTGTGGTGCTTTTTACCACCTCTGGGAGTTGGATTAAAGTTACCGCTTTGCTGTACTGTGTAACACTGGCTTATGGTATGGAGGACGATGGTTGAAATATAAATATGGGGAGGCCTGGTAGATTGATTATATCACACTCCCACAAACCCGCCAAGGCAAGCGCTATGTGCTCACCATGGTGGAAGCAACCACCGGATGGCTGGAAACATATCCCGTGCCCCATGCCACCACCCGGAACACTATCCTGGGCCTTGAAAAGCAAGTGCTATGGCGACATGGCACCCCAGAAAGAATTGAGTCAGACAAGGGGACTCATTTCTGAAACACCCTCATAGACACCTGGGCCAAAGACCATGGCATTGAGCGGGTCTATCACATCCCCTATCATGCACCAGCCCCTGGGAAAATCAAACGATACAATGGACTGCTAAAAACTACGCTGAGAGCAATGGGTGGTGGGACATTCAAGCATTGGGATACACATTTAGCAAAAGCCACMTGGTTAGTCAACACYAGGRGATCTGTCRCCCRAGCTGGCCCTGCCCAATCAAAACCCTTACGTACTGTAGAGGGGGATAAAGTCCCTGTAGTGCACATTAAAAATATGCTGGGGAAGACAGTCTGGGTTAGTCCTGCCTCGGCAAGGGAAAACCCACTCATGGGATTGCTTTTGCTGGAGGACCTGGGTGCACTTGGTGGGTAATGCGAAAGGATGGGGAATTCTGATGTGTACCTCAGGGGGATTTGATTTTGGGTGAAAATAGCCAATGAACTGAATTGTATGATGTTAATTGTTATATAATACTGTATGTCATCACTTCTATGGTTACTATAGGTCATATCAACAGTGTTGCAGTAATAATCACCCAGATTAATGAAGAATGAACTTTGATGAAACCGAGCAAAGTGCAACAATGATAGAACCAGACAAGCGCAGTGATAATGGAACCAGAACTGGCTTCAGGATGCAACAATCCAACACCACACACCATCTCTCCTGCCCCGAAAGACTGTTACGACAGCTGGAGCCCAAAGTCATGGACTAAATGAATTCAATGGACATTTTAGAGGGATGGCCCATAGACTAAGGGAATGATATCTGTGTGTATATATCAAAAGACAGGAAAAGTGGTGGTGATTAATTGGAATGTATTGGAAAATGTGAGACCTGGGCATGACGTAGATGGTATAGAATAAGGGGTGGATACTATCCTGGTTTAAGCTGGGGTAGAGTTAATTTTCTTCCTAGTAGCTGGTATAGTGCTGTGTTTTGGATTTAGTATGAGAATAACGTTGATAACACTGATGTTTTAGTTGTTGCTAAGTAGTGTTTACACTAGTCAAGGACTTTTCAGCTTCCCATGCTCTGCCAGCTGCAGAAGAAGCTGGGAGGGAGCATAGTCAGGACAGCTAACCCAACTGGCCAATGGGGTATTCCACACCATATGACGTCAYGCTCTGTATATAAACTGGGGGCTTGGCTGGGGAGCAATGACTGCTGCTCAGGAACTGGCTGAGTATCAGTTGGCGGATGGTGAGCAATTGTATTGTGCATCACTCATTTTGTATATTCTATCGTCATCATTATTATTATTATTATTTTCCCTCCCTTTTCTGTTCTATTAAACTGTCTTTATCTCAATCCACAAATTTTACTCTATTTTTTCTGATTCTCTCCCCCATCCCACTGTGGGTGTGGGGAGTGAGTGAGCGGCTGTGTGGTGTTTAGCTGCTGGCTGGGGCTAAACCATGACACCAACTCATGGCTGTTAAATGGTCACTTCTCCGTAATAAATCAAATAATTGGCAGAAATCAGTACTGGTATAAAAAACATCCAGGAACAACTGTTTCAAGAGCTGACATCTTCAACCAAATAAATATCCGAGCTGGATTTGAGACTAAGTGGTCAAAAGGTCTTAACATACAAAGTAAATAAGAAAAAACAAAATAATGACTTCTGAAAGTGAAGGAACACCGGAAAATTTTCAGTGATCACATTTTTTACTACTCTTAATTATTGTGGTTTGGGGTTTTTTTGTACTGATCGCAATACTTGTCTATTTTTTCCTACTCTACTGCTTTATACAATAATGGGTATCATTAAAGAGCTGCCACCAGAATGACTCCATTTAGAAGCAATTTCTGAAGTATGTAACTTGCAAAGCACTTTAAATCATTGATGATGAAAGCGGTTATATAAATGTATGGTATACTATTATATAAAGTCGTTGCTGAGTTCAAATAGCTGATATACCTTTTAATTTTTACAGTGATGGTCTTGGTATATTTAAATTCCTGTGAAACTAAAACAAGTTAGAGTGAATGAGATCTCAAAACATTAATAAAGTTTTTAAATATTTCATTAAAGCACATTTGAAACYCCCTATCTAGGGGAACACTTTAAAAACTGCTTAATAATTAAAGTGAGAGAGGACTGAGTTTTTTTCGTCCCTCTCTTCTTTTTTGGTATCGGTTTATTGCTCTTTATTAACACACTAAAAATGTGTGTTGCTAGATATAAGATAATGATAATTTATGCTTGTGGAAATACTTTTGAAATATCTTCATTTCATTTCAATAGTTCCAATGATTCTGGAGATGTCTTCCAACTTACACCAGCTTAGCATTATGTCCTTGATTTTAATGGGATAGATATTAGGCTAAACAAGCATTTTCTCTTAAAATAAATGAATAATAACAAGTACCATATTACAGTACTCATTTCACACATTGACATTAACATTCTTCATTAACAGAATTACTTTTCTAAGAAAGACAACCCCTCTCCTTGATAAAAACAAATCAGTTTTCTTTAAATTTAAACCAAGGGATACATTACAAACATGTCAGAATGGAAATAGTTGTCAGAACCAGACACACTAACATATTATTTCTTTCACAACTTCTCTTTGAAATTAAGAAGGATATATGTACTGTTCTGCCCCCTAATGAGCACAAAACAATGATTTAAAAGAACCTATTATACAAATAGTATGCAAAATACAAATAAATTGCCTCTGTATACACTACGGGTAAACTCTTTAGTAATATCCCACACCTATATGAAAATCCGTGAAAGTGCAATTTACCCTTTCTGTTTCTCAGTAGAATTCTATTTTTGGATAGCTTGTCCTTCTTTTGAAAAATATTATTTCCTTTAGTTTCCAATAGGTTTGTATTGTGAGTGAATAGAGACCGCCTGCTAAAGGCATCAAGAACCAATGTAACCTGTAATTTGCAGAACCAGTAATCTCAAATCTCTAATGGTATGCATGTACAGATGAAGCTGTATGTCTACTGCTACTATCAGTATAATAAAGTATCTATAACCATACTCACAAAACAGTTAATATAAATCTCTACTTCTATTTGGTATGTTTTTCTCTGAACAAAGRAGGAGATTGATTCAGATTCTTAAAATGACTTAGACTAAAAAGAAAAACAATGTATTGTAAATTCTTATTACATTCCATTTAACCACATCCTCCAGACTTTTCCTCCATGAAACTAGATGTGAAGAAAGCTGGATGGGTGGATAAACCAACAACAAGGTCCAGAGCCTGGACGACTGTATGTAGAATTAAGAAATTAATTAGGAGGGGAACTATAATTTGCAGCACTGACATCTATTTTACTTAACTTGCATGTATCAATGAGAAGCAATTACAATTCAATTAAAAYATTCACTTTTATTACTTTACTGACTGACCTTGAAGTTAATGCCTGTTTTATTTAATTGCATCATCTATGAATAAATGTTAACCCTAGAATGTTATGCCCCATTATTTTCAATGCATTTTTAACTCCCCAACTGAACTACATCAGTCAATTTATTATGTGTTGTCAAGAGAGCAAGTGGGGCTTTATTTCTTTGAGATTGACCAGTACATGATGACAGAAACATCTCGAAAGGTTTAATAATGCTGTTTTTAATAGTTCTCAGTAAAACAAATTGTGCTCTCATGTCCAGTTTTGTGGCCTAGTTTTACTGTAAAATCAGTATGTGATAGCACAAATGGTATAATCACTTCAAAGTAATTTCTACTCCATCTGTAATTCCTGATAAATCCACTGACAGGAGCAGAACTCCTTCCTGCAGATATCAACAATGGTTGCAGAAACCTCTTACACACAGCCACAAGACAAGTGCTGTAGAGAACTGCAGCAACGTCAAAAGACTGGGGCAGAAATTCAGGGCTTTCTTCTGTAGTGAAAAAAATGTACCGAAGAACATTACTAAAAGGCATTTCACTAGTGTTAAGTTACGCAAAAGAACTGCATTTTAAATGGTTCACTTTGTACACATGTATTAGTGTAGCATAAAGCCCTCACCTGAGGGGTAACTACCTGATATTTCTTGCATTTATCAAGACCATTAGAAAATCAAGTCCCATTTTCATGGCATTACATTCAGCTAATAAAATCCACGTTCTAAAGCCTCATCTTACTAACAAGAACATGTTTTATACATGTTCAGAATTTTAAAATAGTCTTGATTTTCAAGAAAGTTTTTTGATATAAAAAATTCTATTTTCACCTCTTAGTAAAATGCTGAATAGATAAAAATGAATCATAATTATTGGTTTTAAGAAATGGTGGTACATAAAGTTCTTCTGAAAGCCACACTGAACCAAACTCTAACCCATAATAAATGAACACATTGTGAAAGAATCACTACCACGCACACACATCAATGAAGTATGAGTAAACCATTATCTTTGATAATATAGGGAAAAATCTGTGTCCTTTCCTGACTAACCAACCTTACCACTCAAAAAGTACATCTTATTCCTCTCTGACTTCTTCCAAAAAATAAGGTTAAAAACAAATATCCAAAATCACTATCTATTATCAATCTTGAAATTTCATATACATAAAATTAGCATAGACTTTTGGAGAAAAAATTGGAACTTGTTTTAAAGTTACAGCAACTTAAAGTTCCCTTCTTTTTCCTGACTTCTTGAGAAGTATTGTTGATAAGATTAGTAATTGCCATGATTATGAATGTCAGGGACTGAGACTTAACTTCTGATGATGGAGGGCAGTACAATGCACAATAAGGTTTCTGGAAAGATCCTAATCAGCTGCTCACCAAAAGCAGAATTATTTAGAACTTTAAATAAGAAAAGAGGCAATGAAAGACTTAAGTTTTCTGGAACCAAAACTAGTCTCTTTCTCTCTCTCTCCAATTTCTTTTTCAGGAAGAAAACAGGGTTAACAAGGAGGTGATGAGACCTTTAAGGTACAGAAATATGGAGAGAAAGCAAAAGAGTATAAAGGATAAATGCAACCACCCATCTTAGAATTGGAACAGAGAAAACAGGACTATTTTTAAAGGTAAAATCCCCTACTTCAAATGTTGTTTTGGTTTTTTTTTCTTTCTAAGTAAACAATACAAAATCACTGATTTCCATGAAGCAGGATCAAGCTCTATTCTTTAAATGAGACAGAATCAAACAGTGTTTCTAATAGCAGAGGAAAAGCCCATACACAAAAGCATTAGTTGGTAAAGCAGGTTTACTCTGCAGGAGTGCAGGAATGTCAGATACCCTTCACGATGTAGGAGTGCACCTGCCACAGAGATATTAATGCACTGTAAATCTATACCTTAAATTGCCTTGAGGTAAACTATTCCTGGTGTCATATTTAGCTTTCATTTCTACGAAGAGTTGGGAAGTGAACTTTTTGTCTGGTAGCATAACTTGACAGGTTCATAGTTGATTCTTATCTTCCTCATAACCTTCACACATGAAAGGCTGTATAACAATGGTGAACTGGACAGATTCCTTGAATTTCCTTTTCCAAAACATCAAAAAAATTGTAAAAGCTCTCAATTTTCATATAAAAATGAAGGAAAGTGCAATAAATACTGGATATCACTCCACCTCTAAAAGATTTGACATGAATATACTTCTAATTTATTGTACAAAAGAGCAAAATTCATGCAACTTGATTATGTGCCTACTTCTTTTTTCTTTTTTTTTTCCTTTTTTTCCCCCTTTTTTTTTCCCTTTTCTTTTGTATATGGGGTAATTTATCCAGTGTGAGAATAGTACAGGGATGGAATCTGAAGATATAGTAACTCTTTTCAAGCTAAGTGGTAACGTTATAAGATTTAATCCCAAAGTGGTTCTAGCATATGTTTCCAGTGCAGTTTATTTAGGATCACAGTTTATCTTCTTTCTTGGAAGTTCATCAAATATTTTCTAAACTAGGTTAGTCTGATGTCATCAAATTTTAGAATTCTAAGAGGTAAAAGGCTCTAAAACTCTTCATACCAGCAACGTTAATTTTATCTGTAATCTGTGATTTTTTCTTTTTAACATCAAAGTTATTTGTGTTCTAGTTACATCTAGGATTCAATGCAACTTAGCTCTGCCATTTCAGGAACAGAAACCTCAATAAGTCTTTGAAGAAATTTTGTATTGTTTCATCAAATAACAGGGCAGTATTTTCACGCAGGTACTTTTAAAACTCGAAAATGTTCATAGCTTAAAAAGAAATTGYAGAAGACTTCTTTAATAACAGCATTAAACTGCTTTTAATCAAATCCAAGGTTCTATACAGCAAATGGTTCAGCTCATTGAAAATACTGCCCCAGTCAACTTCCTCTCAGGACTTTCAATGGACTTCAGAGACTTAAAACAAAAGTTATTACAGGTTCGGTTCATACAGCCACATATGTATGACTTTCCCGATATAAATCTGTTTTCAGTGTTTTTAACTTCAGCATACTGAAATGTTTTGAGTAGAATTACTTTAGAGCATTATTTGTTTATTAATCTATTTAATTCAAAGACTTCAACCATTCCAGAACTATAGTTTGGATAAAAAAGGATGTGCTGTTTTGTCCCTGTTAAAGAATTCTGGTATTTCCATGCTTTGAACAGTTCTAGTGCTATTAAGCTTTGAAGAAAAGGATTGAAATTTGATTCAGTGGCAGAGAGAGAGGCATGGTGCAAGTGGTAAAATTTGTGTCACTTTCATTAAATCCATCCCCATGCAGACAAATTATAAACCTTTAAAAAGTCACAGTCCCCAAATGGATCAACAGAGACTTCTGACAGGGGAAATCATTAAATCCATCCCCATGCAGACAAATTATAAACCTTCAAAAAGTCACAGTCCCCAAATGGATCGACAAAGACTTCTGACAGGGGAAATCAGTAGATCACCTGCAAAAGGGTAAAGGCCAGAGCAGAAATAAAGGATCAGATTAGGACAAGAAGTCTCATAAAACTTAAACTCAGAGAGACCTGGAAAGCAAGCATCTATGGTTCTAACTACACAGATATGCCTTTAAAGGTTTGAGTTTATGCTCTGTTTCAGCACAGAAGTCTGCACAGTGAATGTGCATCCAGAACTTAAATCTTACCAAGCATTAAAGAGCAGCAAGTAATATTCTAGTATTAACAAGACACCACTTCTCCCTCTTGATTTTCATTCTGTTAAGATCATTTCTGCTTTTGACGTCTCTTACTAAGCTCTTTTTCTTCCACTATTTTTCAGCTCAAAGTTCTCTGACTATTCTTCTGTCTCCTACACTAGAACCCTTACTTCCTTTTCCCTTTCACTTTAAATGCCTAATAGTCCATTCTTAGCCCGCTGCTTCCATTTCACCTTTTCTTTAGATTATCTGATCTCCCCAAACTGCAAAGCAATCTTTCCACTCTTAAGCCATCTCTCTCCAGTTTTGTCTGTCTCTGACATCTCCTTAAGAAGCACTGCACTCAATAATGTCAACTTTCAATTACTTCTCTGTTTTCAGGCACATTCACTTTCCCACTCTTCCTTCTAACTCCTGTCATCTGTTACTACTGAAAATATCGACATCCTTCCCAATCTCCAACCTATAGGCTCAAGAGATAGCAAAGAGGGAACCATATTCCTCTCTAACCTGTTTCTAGATCCACTTATGCAAACTGTTACAAAATCTCATTTCTTTTTTTCCTGTAACACACTTTATTTTCAAACATTTCTTTATGAAATACTACTACACTAAAAGCTCTTTCCAAAACCTCATCTTACACTGGTAACAAAGTATCTGTCATTCATATACAAGCATCAAGACAAGTAACATTCCAAATGCAAAGATTATTCTCTTATCTTATTTTTCTAACCTTTCAGCTATGCTCTGAATCAAAACTTTTCTTCACTTAAAGTCCATTCCTAGTTCTCTTTTCTCTTATTCATCTCTTTTGCATCATACTCTTCTTAAATCCCAAGCTAATTTTGATTGATTTCTGGTCTTGCATACAATTCCCATTTTTCCATGTTGATCTTTTCCCATGTGAATCTTCTCCCTCAGGAAAAAAAAAAGGGCCTGAGCTAAAATGGCTCCTGTGGTTTCATAATTGTTCCCAAGTCTTTTCATACAACGTCTGGTGAACAAACAGGTGTGGTACCTTTCCTTTTATCGTAAATAACATGAATGATGTAGATAAATGAGGTAGTAGACAAATGTATTAGGGAACAAGCCTAAGGCAAAAGTGTCAAATACACTTTAACTCTAAAAGACCAACTAAGCTTTGGAAGCTTTGTTTGAAAATTCAGTGACAATAACATGTGCTAGCTAGGAAACAAGGATTAGACGGGGGAAAAGACTAATGAGAATATCTTTCCTAAAGTACATGGCATAAATTTACCAAATTTATAATCTGAAAAAAATTACAATAAAAATTAATTAAAAGCTATCATATGTGTATACAAGATAACACTTTAACATTGTTCAGGGATAATTTTTCTTACAAAAGTGTAAAGCTACTTTTTAGAATACATTATTCCTAACAGAATAGACAATCACTAAAATTTGACAGTACTTGGAAAAATATTATCTGTCATTTTATGTTCCACTTCAAATTATGATAAACAGAAGAAGTCTTTTTCATATTAATAAAACCAAACGTTATCAAGAGCAAAGGTTGTGAAGACTGTCATAGATTCCATTACAGCTCCAGTGTCTGGTAACTGCCCAAGGAAAAGGCAATGGAACAATCACCTCTAAAGAAGCTGAACTAGCTAAGAATAATGCCAATGTTTAGTTTATTCAGAAATAAGTAAGTAAACAAATCCTTACAATACCATATGGAAGAAAACAACTGGGATCTTGTATTGATTTTGTAACAAAATGTTCCTCACTTCCTTCTGTTATGTTTGTGAATTGTCTGAGAATTTTTTGAAAATATTTTAGAGGAAGCAAGTATGTTCCCCTGTGATGATGATATAACAAGTTCCTTCAATTTCCCCAATAATGACTTTAAAATTGCTCAGTACTAAGAACTAGAGATACATTTTCAAAGAACACTGTTCCTTTCCATTGCACAGATGATGTGCTCAGACAAAACTCACACAACCTCCAATTTTACTTCAGGATATGATCTGACATTACAGCCAACCCAATTTAGTGGTAAGCTTTCTACCGAAAGAGAGTTTTGTCCTCCATGTGGCCATGGCATCTACACAGCAAGTTCCCTGCACACACAAAAAAAGCAGTACTTCTTTGCTGGATCACCCAGCTGCAGCCACACAATCACTGGAGCTTTTACAGGGGCAGAAGCAAGTAGCAACCTGTGATTTGGAAGAGTCAGCTAGAAGGGGGAAGGATAGATCAACCTTTTGGCAGCAACTCACTATTGGATCAGTTTATCTGTAACACTAAATTACACCCTCAGGAGCTTAACCAGGAACTGCGTGGTGCTAGTTCTTTCTTAATGTACTACTTTATACATAAATCTTACCTCCATGAAAATTAATGGGAGTCTGGCTATCAATTTCAGTCAGTCAGGATTTCACGTCTGTACACCAGTGGCATGCAAATAATAAACAATAATGCAGACACCTAGGTTAGGCTTAAATAATAAACAAAAGCTCCAGGTACTGATTTGATTATACTGAGAAGTAACATTCTCTCTCTCTAAATTAAAAGTTCATATACAAAAACACATGCATCCCTGAACTATCAGCTTTTCAGAGGATTCTATGTACAGCAGGAGTATACCAATCTTTTTGACCTTGAGGCAAGCATCAAGATCTTCTTGCAACAAAGGGGACTCAAGTTAAATATACATACTTCAGACAGCTCCTTTTAGAGAAGGAACTTTAGGATTTGTTGACAGACAGGAGATGGCAATGGCTCCCTAAGGACTCATTACTCCATTGTTGGAGGGAAATAGCCTGGGTAAGTAACTAGGGCCCACGCCATCTCAAAATTTAGGCTTCCACAGCCCCTGTGATTTCAACTCTATCCATGGCTGAGCATGCAGATTGTCTAGAAGCACTCACAGCAGCCGGACCTATAAGATAAAGGATGTAGCTATAGCATAAGAGTCCCACTTCAAATGTAGGCTGAGGACCACAAGCTAATCAAGTTTCAGCTTTTATTATTGTCCAACAGTTGAACAGCGTTATGGTATCATTTCTCTCCTGTGGTCCGAAGAACAGCTAGAAGTTAGAAACATAATTTAACCATGAAAGAGTTTTTCAACTTAGTATTTCTATTATCTGATCTCATAATTACAATGTTTTTTCAGGTATTTAATTCAATAATAAATCATTAATTTACTATAACCAAACTGGGAAGAAGATGCAATGTATAAGGTAAATAATGCATATTAATCCCATAAAAGATAGAAATTTCAGCTTATATTCTGATTTTGACTGAAACATTGAAGAAGCAATCTTTTTCCCCCACTTTCTCAAGCTAACTATGTGCACTTACAGAACTTACTGAAGGTGAACGTTACTCTTAAAACTCCAAGAAAAATTAGAATCACTGAGGATAAACTGCTTTAACTGCACGATATAAAACCAACTTCAACTATATTCTCATATATATGAGAACTGAAGTTTGTCACATTTTAAAATGTATAGTGGCGCTTAAGTTTTAGTATTAATTCTTAACAAGATTTTGGTATAGTTAACTATGTAAGTAAAGTAAAACTAAATAAAACTTGATGTTCAATTTTTGCTGAGGACCATACTGTGAGGAACCCAAAGATTCCTTCCAAATGTAACCTTCCTCCTTCTCTCACTTCCGCCTGAGTATTACACCTTGTGCTGCAGTGGAAGCAATTTGCTTTACAATGTGGCACAGGTAAGACCAGTACATGAAGTTACCAAGATTAAAAGTTGAATCTGTTATATGCATACTCTGCAAGTTAATAAGTATTTTAATCCGTAAAATGTGTCCAGAGAGCAAGGATATCAAAACCACATCTTATTATTGTGTTATATTACACTGTCTCTGTTATATTACACAGTGCTATATTACACTGTCTCATATGAGCAATGGATATTACTGGAATTTCAGGCACACACGTGTTAAAAACAATCAATAACTGCTTCTATTTTAGCTATTACTGAGTAACCTCATTCTGACTTTCTGGGATTTCCACTGAAGAGGGGTATATTTCAAATGTAAAAGTATCATGCATCATACAGGCATCTTTAGCAGCAAGAAAATGGCACTGAAGATAAATATGCATAAGCAGCTTTTTTTTTTATAGGTCAGGTTTGCTGCTAGATCGTGGAATGTTTTTCTCTCATCATTAAAGCCTCTGAAATACACTCTAAAGGAAGGAAAGGTGATCTACTTATAGATCAACAGAAGGCATGTGAAGAAGGCTTGCTAACAATACTTCTTTTGCATGTAAGTGAGAGTAATTGGTATCACATCTGGAAAAGCACACTACTCTGAGATAAAAAACTCTTGCCACTGGCAAAGTTTATGGTATTAATTTGTAATGGTGGATTTAGGGAAACGTACTAAACTAATGTTCATTTACTTGCATAATTATGTGTTTTTTACACAAAATGACAGGCTTTTACCTTGCCAATACTGGCACTGAGTTAATGGAAAACAGGACAAGGCGGGTGTACAAGTATGCCAGAGCTGATGAATGTCAAGCTCAGGTTACAGATTTGCTTCTTGCATTAACATCTGCACAATGTACCATCTAATGCATCACCCTTCAGACTCTTAAATCTGTTATTTTAAATATTTTCACTGCAGTTTAGCTTTGATTATTGATCTAAGAGGCAAAAAGTTAAACTGTATCTTATCTTCTCCACCACTTGATATGTTAAACAGCCTTCATACCTTAAATCCACTTTAATAAGGCATGCAATTATTAAAGCATTACAGAATGGCCCCAGAGCACACAAGCTCCATTAAATTTGCTTACATCTAATTACGTCTGCCTGAGGCAGGTGAGAAATTGACTCTGATAAGATCTTTCTTTTACCTGTAGCCAAAAAAATAAAAAGGAAAAAAAAAAAAAACTCGGAGTGATTTTCTATCTAATTGCTATCTACAAGTATTTATGGTATTCGCTCCTTCAATGAGTAGCCCACAAAGCACTCTTTGTGCACTACGTAGTGCATTTTAAGTTTTTTTAAGACTGTAGAATACAAAAGACAAGCTTATCTTGCTTCAGGCATAAGACAGGTCATCAATGATGTCTACTTATGAAAGAGTTTTATCTATGATTTAAATCATATATTTTCTTTAAAAATAATTCTGATGTGAAAAAGCATGTTACATATTCTTTGTGGACTTTTATTTTTTCTTCATGTCAGCATAAGCAATGAAAGCATTCTATTTTATGGAAAAATAACATAAATGTAAAAATGCACTTTACATGGCCTGAAAACTACTCCTTTAAAAAAGGTTTTTTTTTTTTTTCCAATTTAAAAAAGATTGTGTTTTATAGTAGAAAACACAGCATTCAACTCCTATGTATTTGTAACCGGCCTTCCAAAATTCAGGAAAACACTATTAAATTATATTACTTGTTACCTATAAGTGAATGAAGGAATGTGATATTTCTAATCATTCTAATCCCACTAGCAGCCCTAGCAGATCCCAGAGAACAATACAGCAAGACCATCATAGTGATAATGTATAAACTAGTTAGAAAATATACCAGCTAAAGAGGAAAAAATAAACAAAAAAATAAGGAATTAATTAAAAAAAAAAGTCATGGAATTCATCCAGTCTAAAGGGATTATAATTCAATTCTTGGTTAATATTTAAGGAGCATTTACTCTGTTATAAAGCATTCTTTAAAGAAGACAGACATTAGGAATTTGATGTGAGAGTTGCCCAGATAAACCAGCCATCGGACTTCTAATGCAAGATTATACAACACTATTTTTTAAACATACATCTTTAACCACCGATGCCACTGACGCTCTTGTATTATACTAGCCATTCTTTGGTACAATGGACCGCAAATCTATAGTCAGCCCAAAAAGAAAAGGTCCTTTGGTGTCACACTTTATGCTTAAGACCTCATTTGATACTCTCAAATGAAAAACTGCATAGAGGCCTGAAATGAACATATTATACCATTAACATGTTTCTCATGTGCTTCTTAGGGTTATAGAGCACGTCATTCAATAAACCTTCCTATAAAACTTCATTTGACCTTACCTTTACATTCAAACAATAAACAAACAGGTTATGTTTCATATTGATTTGCTTCACTATACAAACCCCATTTTACATATTTGACAATGAAAAGACATTTGATTTTCTGGTATACTAAACAACTACATTGTAAATACCGTTTTTCTGAAGGCAATGACGAACTATTTCTGTTTGCTATATGCTTTACCAACTCAAAGACTCTTGTTACATAAAACGTTTTGGCCTCATATAATTACATCTTGTTTGATGTTAATTTGTTGTATTTCTATTAAAACGTTCACGGTTGCTTTATAATATTGTCTAGCCACCAGTCTGCACCATCTATAAACAACAATACTGTGAACCACTGAATTATGCATGCATCTTTACTGCAAATCAAAACCAAACTACAATGAAAAAATTACAAAAGGAATTTAATGACTATGCTAGGAACAGTTACTTTCCAGCTTTTCCATGTCTCCTCTAAGAATGAATTACATACAGGTAAATTAATGATTCAGACATYATAACTGTTATTAAGCCATGTAATTTTTAAAAATTGTCTTCGTATTAACATTTCTTATCCTAAAATATAGAACAAAATTTCTGTTTTTCTCTGTTATGTTGTGGATTTGTCCATGGGAAGTTTCAGTAGACAATATTGCTCAGAATCTGAATACATACCAAAAGCTGCCACTTTTACGATTATGGCTTGAATGTTAGATGATATCATTTCCTTAAGCAATATTTCCTGGTTCCGACGCCAAAGGTAAGCTAAAGGCTGAAGATTAAGCCTTCTGCATCTTAAAAACAAACAAAAAACTAGATAAAGCCAAGCATTATGCTTTTACATAGCATGATTAATGAAAAATTAAAGAAAATTAATTTCTCTCATTTCCTACCTTTAAATAATTTTTCTTCTACAGTTTCAATTACAATACTTTACTATTCCTAGATTTCAGCTTATACATTAAGTCTAACATTAAAAAAATGAAATAAACTTGTTCTGACTATAATTCATCTATGTAAGTAAGATGTAACTCACTGATGTAAACAGATTTGCACGGGAACTTAAGTAAAACCATGAGAAAACACATTCCTAAACCTTTAGGGACGCAAACCAATTAATACCTTAGGAAGTGATCACTTTTTATGAACACAGCTAAGGCAAGAGTTACCGCTCTGTCATAAATGTGGCAAACGTCACTAGTACAATATGCTGAATTTGTTACACTCAACAAACCTGTGATTTGGATCAACACCCAAGGAAAAGAATCATTCAGGAAAATGTATACAGCTTGTGATACAAAGTAACAACTTGTTAATGTAAATTTAATTATTTGTTTTGATAGATATAATATTTAGACAGCATTTGATACACAGCGTTTGATTGTTTATCAAATTAGAGAATCACTAATTTGCACTATTGATAGGTAACCCGTCTGCAAATTGTCAAGTACCATCAGCTGGTGATAAAATGTGTAATGCCTAGCTCCTGAAAAACTTAAAAACATTTAACTATGGGACTAGCTAAGAGCACTCAAAAATTACATTTATTTGTCAATTATCACTGTTTACCTAATATATGGGCTTTCTCCCATATATGGGCTTTCTCCTGTATGTTAGATAGACCCACTAGTATTAGTGTCAAGACTTTATAGTTAAATGAGTGTTTAATGTTGACATGTAAATCCATAGTTAGCACCCATATAATGATTGGTTTTGTTATTACTTTCATATATTTTAACAGAGCACTAAGTTGTGAAATTTACAGAAATATTTAGCAGCTCTGAACGTGAAGTAGTTCATTTAGGTGCCTAACTTTAGCTAATAAATTAGCTGAATCCAAGTAACCAGGATCGTTTATGTGAAACAACTTTATTGCAAGGGATAAATCTACAGATCAATGTAAAAATTTTTTACCACTGAGTGACCTTGGAATTAATCAGGTCTGTTTGAAATATTGTGATGTCCTGTCAATCTTTTGGCTGTGTTAAAAAATCTGAAACCCACAATCAACAAAAGCAATCTTTTCTAAAATACCCAGTAACATGATCAGGCAGTCATTAAAATATTTTAAGTGTAAGGGAAAAGAAAAAGAAAGGAGCTATTTCTGACTGCAATTTACTTATGTAAAGTGTAAAGAAAACACCCATGCTGCATAACTTGCTGATGTGAGTCGAGTTGGCACAGCATTAACTTCACCATTCTTACAGTTCATAAAGGATTCCAGACATTTGCTTTTATCATCAACAAATAACTAATGAACTCATGTAATTATAATTAATTTTTAACACAAAGTGGTTTTGCATTTCATCGGACATATATAGTGAAAATTTTTTCCAGACCCAAATCAAATCTTGGCTTATACAACACACACAATTCCCATTACATAATCCTTTTTTAATTAAGACTCTTAAAAGTATCACAATCTATCTATACTTAAAGAGTGTGTGCAGAGAAATGACAAATGAAAGCTCCTGATTAATGATAACGGATTTTGAATTTTAAGGAAGTCAGGGAAGATAGGTATATAAGGATTCTCTTGCATTTAATTCCTGATAACAAGTCACAGGATGTTCCTCTATACTAAAACTCTGTTGAAAAATAGAGATACTTGACCACAACACCATAGTCACTGGAACTGAGTGAGCTTTCTGTTGAAATCAAAGATCTGAACTTACTCAACTATTTTTATATCAAAACTCTGAGTATTTTTAATAGATCCATGAGGGACCTGAAGTGCAATCCAAAAATCCAGTATAGTCTCTACTGGATTTTTACTAATGAACACATGGTTCCAGGGGAAAAAAAAAGAAAAAGGGGGGGGGAAGATACTTACATTAACAAATTGAATGAATAGGGTATCATAGAACATGAGAAATAAAGCAACTGTCTCTGCTCCAGAACTTGAGTTAGAAAACAAACAAGAAAAGCACTTTCCAGAATGTGTATATTAATAAAGATTAATATTTTCTTACACATCTTCAACTCGAACTCTCTGGTAGTCAGAAAGAATGGCTCCCACAGATACACCCTCTACTCCCTCTTTGTCCTGAAAAAAGGCATGGAATATTAATGATAGCAGTATATGCTGGCCTAAGCAATAGAGATTCAGTACCTCTACTAGCAGAATCAACCAAGAATAAATCTGTTTCCCTGTACCCAGTACATGGAACTGAATGGGCTGGAATGCACATCTTGCATAGAAGAGAGGAGCACAGCTGACCTACTACATGGTTATTACTCTAACACAGTAATCTACTCAAGTACCGTTCTACAGAAGAAATAACCAGGGTAACTAAAAAGTACCAGATTTAACAGCTTATCCTAAAGTTTTCCTGACATCCTGAAAATTACTTCCAGCTCTTCACTATAACTAGGTGTTAGCTATCCCACCTAAAAATAAATACCAGCAACATACAATCATGACAATTAATTAAACTGTTAGCATTTGTCACAATATGCAGCACAAGAGGGTGTGAGATTACTCTTTTTATCCTAACACCAGAACAAGAAAACTCACAGGCAATTTACTCAATGTCACTTTTTAAAAATTCTGCTATAAAAAAAAAAGGTTTTCCAAGACATATTTTCTCTGTTTCATTTCAATTACCTAAGCCAATACTACTTTATTTTTTCTTGTAAACACACTGAGAATGTAACATTTGAAAATGCATATACTTACAATATTTCATGAGCTCTTGCATTTTTAAGTTGCTTGAGTCCCAATCAACATGCTGAATTTACTTTCTTTTCCTAAAATTTGCTCCAGCTAGACTTTAGTTAAAGTTGTTTTCCTCTTTTAACCATAGTTGATCATAACTACACAGCATGACTTACCTTCTAGACCTGCTCAGTTAGACAGCAATCCTCTGAAGTTTGCAGCAAGATTTTACCACAAAATTTTCAACTATATACCTAGATATGAATTTCAAAATCAAATCAGTCTTTGCCTGCCACGGTACTGCATTTAAAATTCATTTTCAGTTTCTAATCAGTAAAATTATGTGGAAGGTGTTTTATTCATAATTATATTGTAGGGAAAGATTTCCTGGTTTATGTCTGTCTGGGATATTCTTTCCTCAATCTATTATCTTATTCTTCTTTACATTAATTCTCACCTCATATTTACCCAACCTAATTCCTAAGTTATTCATACCCATCTATACTTCTGATTTGAGTCACTGTATTTATCAAAATGCCTAGCTATAGTAATCTGAAAATTATATCACTGTTCAATTTATGTACTTCTACATGTCATTAATGCATAGATCATTTAATACGAAACTTAATGCCAAATCATACAGGATTCAGGTTGATGCTTCTCACATATCCAGAAGTAATAGTACTGATAAAAATTAATTTTAGCTTATCTGTCACTTGTTCATTATCCACTGCCGGTATTATCATTATTATTACTATTATCCAGCCAATATTACTTCTGCTTCTCTTTGAGCTTTCTGTACAACAATATTTCAAAGCTCTTTTCAGAATAAAGATAAATCTCAGACATTCCAATTTACTCAACTCACCCATCTTGAATTACATTTCTTAAAAAGTTAACACAGTTATGTAAGTAGAGTTTTCTTTAAATAAATTTGATAAAATGATTCATGAAGCCTTCTTGGATCTTCAAGTACATCTAAAATGTTTTCCCCATATTCCTTTGTTTCATGCAATTTTGATATGCAGTTTACCTGTACTGCTACAATTGCACTTAAGTTGCATTCTTCAAAGTTCTTTTTAGAAAGATTATAAAGTTAAGTTACATAACAGTCTTGGAAAACATGACAGCTAAGTATTGTTTGTTTGTATTTTTATGTAAAAAGAATAACACTAACAATCCCTTCAAAATGTGCTCCATCACAACGTTCAGACATCATCGAACATGTCCAGAAACATTACCTGTATTTCTGCTTATGTGAACAATTAATCACAGGCAACATATCCTCAAAGGTAATAATCATGAAGTGGTCCATGCACAGGATCTGACATCATGAACCAGTATTATTAAACAATTAATACATTAAATATTAACTGTCCATATTTCCAAGTCACCACACATCATTCTGTGTGAAGGAATGAAGCAGCCTGTATCCCTTTCTGCTCAACACACTATTATATATTTGTAATGGAATCACAGAATCAGAATGGCTGAGGCTTCTCACTTTTGCAAACAAACTTGGGACTCCAGCTGTGAAGTACATGCAGACTATCAGAGACTAGGACAATATATGGTAATAAAACTGAACGCCTTTATAGGGAGAGAAGTATTCAACTACAGAAAGGAATAGGGGAAGACAAAACCAGAAAAACACTGCAGAAAAGCATCTGCATTTATGTGATCATAAAGCAGACCAGGGACTCAGGGCTGATGGCAAGGGAAGAGTAATGCAGATTTAGCCTATGATCCAGGGAACAACAACAAAAACAAAAACAAAAACAAAACCATAAAGAATTTCTACAGTCACCTCCATAGTCTCCCAGTGTTAGAGATACTGAATGTTCAAATGCTTTTTCATTACTACTTTTTCATGCAAGGTAGCATAACAATATAAATGATACACCACAGCTAATATATCAAGAATTGTGGGATATTATGTGGGGTTTCTGCAGCTAGCCACCAATGTGGCAGCCACTACTGGCATTACAGCTACACTAGAAATCTGTTTAAACAGTAAGTATTTATTACTTCATGGAACACACTAGGTTCAATGATCACAATAAAAACAAGCAAAATCTGGGAAAAAGGCAAAACAAAGAATTATTCAGATTTTCTACTTATTGAGATTACCAGAATTGTTTTGCTTTCATTAAATTAACAGCAGGTGAATACATTAGTGTTACATTCTATTAAACAGAGCTGACACTAATCCAGTCTTTCCTTATTTTAGATTCCATTAAGACACAAATCAATTTGTCCTTATGAAGAACCACATGCAACAGAAAGTCACTAACTGATAGAATACCAACCACCGAACACTCTACATTTTTTAAGACTTTATACACATACAGTAACAGTACAGTTGACCTTTCTGGCTGAATCCATCACAATATGTTGACATCAAGACATGCTTAATGGAAACACTGTGACCATTCCTTTGGATTTCAGTAAGATTTTGCTATTAAGTTCTGCATGCTCCAGTTTACAGGACTTTGCCAGGTAAAAAAATCTTTTATGGTCACACAGTAAATAATTTTAACTACATTTAACTATATGTGTATATTACGTATTTCGTCTTATAGAATTCCATCTCTATGTTTACTTGACAGTCCTCTTTTTTACAGTTGGAAGATACAGAATATATATACTTGCAAAGCATAGTCCTTGACTGTTAACATCCAGAAAATAATTTTGAGTTTTCTTACAATCCTCGCTTAATTGCGATGCAAAGATAAGCACTCTTTTCTGATCCATGCAAATGTCAACTCTCAGACYGCCATCACAGCTGCAATTAGTACTACCATCTACTGGAAGAATAACAGGAGTCAAAGAAATCAAATCACATCACATTAATATTACAGTACTTTTCTGATAGCGGGTCCATCCACAAGATCAGCCATAAAAATGCATTAATGATTCTAATAGTGAGGTATTTCAGAAAGAACTGGTAGAAAATAATCTATCGGACATACTATTCATGCAGAAGTGTAGAGAGGATATGTTTAAGTAATTTTTCTGAAGTCCTTGTAAGAATGAGATGTACAATATCTTTGATTAATTGATCTTTTTTTAAGAAAAAAAATTCTGTTAATAATATAATTAAAAACAACTACATTTCAAAAATATTTTTTTACAAAAGGGACTCTTCCCTGCCACAAATTCAAAGACTGTGACATAGCTGAACTTTTGGAAACAGAATGTAGCAATGCAAATAATGTCTGCAGTGGCCCTGGATTTCCTATCTTAGAGCTCTGAATTTTACCCTTTGGCAAACAATAGTCACTACCACAGAACTAAACTCTGAGATCTTATAGTCTCACAGATAATAAACAGAGGTGACCACACTTTGAAATTACTTCTGTTTAAGGACTTGGCATCAAAAGTATCAATTTAAAAATACTGTTTTAATGCACATGTTTTTAAGCTTTTATTGAGTATTAGCAGCAGTAATAATTTTTAAAAGCGGAAGAGCTTGGAGCTCACCGATTAAGCATAGATTCCCAACATTGTCACTACTTAACAGTATTATTTTATTTTTATGCATTTGTCTATTGTGTGTAGTATCATTATGCTGTGAAGGAAAACAGATATAATACAATTTTAAGTTATTCGGAATTTTTATTCTTACTATAATTTTGAACAGTTAAGTTTACAAACTTTCCCAGCATAAAATTGTATTGTCACCAATTCTTATACACAATAGGAGTTTTTGGGTTTGTTTTTTCTTTTGCTAACAGGTTCACTTGAAATATTCAGGGCTTTTCCTGACTATTTCTGTCAAAAAGAAGTTATATATAAATTAAAAGTGTTCAGCCATAGTGGCTGGATAGAGAATTATATTTAGGAAATGATATTCAGCATATGTTTTCAAAACACTTGAGGAAAGTTCTCATCCAATGTTCTATCACAGAGTTTTTTCTATCTATTTCTTGATTAAAAAAATGAGTGCTCAGATATTCTGGAAAACCAGACACTAAAGACCGTTTAATAACAACTTTCATTGTTCAGTTCTAAGTTACCAGAGGCAAATTATCCCATCAACTAAGTTCAGTAAGTAATGTTTTTGAAGTATCTGATACAGACAAACACAAGGCTGTACAACTGTTGTCTCACAACTAGATTAATCTCCATGGCTACATAAATACACATATCATACACAGTTTTCCATATTTTTTTATCATAGAATCATAGAATGGTTTGAGTTGGAAGGGAACTTAAACATCATCTAGTCCAACCTCCCTGTCATGGGGAGGGATACTTTCCACCGGACCAGGTTGCTCAAAGCCCCATCCAACCTGACCTTGAACACTTCCAGTGATGGGGCATCCACAACTTCTCTGGGCAACCTGTTTTATAACACATACACTTCTCTTTCCTCACCAAACCAAATAATATGTTTACTGTTATCATTGTAATATTTATTATAGTGCATTGCAAATCTGTTGTTACCAAGACAGTTTCCATTGTATATACTCTTCTTTCTCTAAGAATGGGAAATAAATAGTTGTATCAGAGATATAAGAAGACAGTAAATATATCACAAACTTCAAAAAAAATATGATCCTCATAATAAACAAATATACAGTGAAATGAATACCTGTAGGACTTCCTTTCATGATTTCCCAAATACACAGATTCACAGAATCTCCTGTTCATCCATGAAGATGGCAACTGACTTGCCCAATACATTTTTTAACAAGCTCACAGAGCAATAAACATGTTTTGTTGTTTTTTTTTTTAAATTCATTCTGTTTTTCAAGTTCTCACAAAATACATACATCAGCAAAGATACTCAGTAAGAAAAGTCCCCCAAATTAAAAAGAAAAGTACCTGGAATTAGAGATTTAAGTGTCCTGTTCTTATACAAACACAATACTACTTCTATACTAAAATGAACTGCTTTGCAGACCTATTTGTTTGGGATTTTAAAAATTCTAGTCCTGAATACTAGGAACTTTCAAAATCATCCTATGGTAAAGGAATTAAAAAAGCCATTATAATTTTTAAGGTCACAGAATTTCTATTAAACAACTGTTGGAACAATGGCCCAAACTTGAAATTTAAATAGCAAGTAGATTACTCATAGGTTTTGTTTTGAGGTTTGGGGTTTTTTTTCAATTACACATACCTGTAACACATTTAGAGGGTGGATATGCATCTGTATGAATGCATATATATATATACACACACACACAAACACATAAATATATATGTGTGTATATATATACACACATGCGTATATATGTACATATGTATACAATATACCTTGAAGTTAGTAAAAAAAGAACAGAAGACTCTCATTGGCTGCTTGCTTACAAGCTACATTAAATCTTGTCCTGGTTTCAGCTGGGATAGAGTTAGTTTTCTTCCTAGTAGCTGGTATAGTGCTATGTTTTGGATTTAGTATGAGAATAATGCTGATAACACACTGATGTTTTTAGTTGTTGCTAAGTAGTGTTTACACTAGTCAAGGACTTTTCAGCTTCCCATGCTCTGCCAGGTGCACAAGAAGCTGGGAGGGAGCATAGTCAGGACAGCTAACCCAACTGGCCAATGGGGTATTCCATACCATGTGACGTCATGCTCAGCATATAAAGCTGGGGGAAGAAGAAGGAAAGGGGGGACATTCAGAGTGATGGCGTTTGTCTTCCCAAGTAACCGTTACGCGTGATGGAGCCCTGCTTTCCTGGAGATGGCTGAACACCTGCCTGCCGATGGGAAGGAGTGAAWGAATTCCTTGTTTTGCTTTGCTTGCGTGCGCGGCTTTTGCTTTACCTATTAAACTGTCTTTATCTCAACCCAAGAGTTTTCTCACATTTACTCTTCCGATTCTCTCCCCCATCCCACTGGGGGGGAGTGAGCGAGCAGCTGTGTGGTGCTTAGTTGCTGGCTGGGGTTAAACCACAACAAATCTGATTTAAATAATCATATACGAGATGTTCTGCACTTATTCTAGTTTATTTCCTTTGATAATATGCAAGTTTTAATCATCTTTTGAAATGGCAGTACATCGTCTCATTTTTCAGTTGTGGTTAGCATTGATGTTTAAAGACTTTTGACAGGGAGCTGTTCACCACCATCACTTTTCATTTAGTTCTTCTGATGGTAAAGAGCAAATATAAACTTCCATCACTGTCCAGACAGCAGCTTCCACAAGGAGAAAAACATCAATATACTTAATAAATGCTTTGAAATGGGAGAACTAGTTAATATACTTACATACCATGAAATGGAATAAATTCAATCCCCCTATTCTGTATGGTTCAACAAATCAAGGTTGGAGTGGCACAAATTCAAGAAATAAGAAGATTTGAAGGGAAGAAGGATGGAGTATGAGGCAGAACAGAAAAAAACTATGGTCTAACAACCTTCACAAATTCCTCAGCTGGACAAAGTTTACACAAAGCCTTGSAGCACAGTGTATTCATCTCAGCACTTGAAACATGCAAAGAGTACTAACTGAAAACTAGTTCTTCACTGGATTCACTGTTTGGTATTGAAAGAGTTATTGGGACATTTTCCAAACAGATAGGATTTTGTTTCACTCAGAGCTGATCATGGTTAGCAGAGAATCAATCCCAGAATCAATGGTGCCAGGTCTCAGGTACTACACCTTTTAATGTGGAATCTGATCAGGTTTGGTACCATAAAAAGCATGGTCACAAAACTGCAGTCTCAGCATGGGTAGAGCAGGCTGACATCTGCAGACTAAATATCAGGGATCTGCACTGAACTCAAAAGCCAAGGAAGAAAATTCGGGAAAATTCTGGAGGAAAGATGTTACGTGCTGTATCATATAAAAAGTAACAGAGAACAGAAAAATGTTCAAGGAAAGTTAATATTGAAGGGTGTTTTTTTCCTTGGGTTGGGTTTTTTTGGTTATTATTAAAGAAAACGTCGTGTACTGATAATTTAAGAGATTATTTTAACTATGAAAAACTTTACTAATACGTTGCTAATGCAATAGGTTACTCTAAAGTAAAAATAAATTGCTTCTCTGAAATATTTGGATAATACAGAAAGCACTTATACTCAGTACAGTATTTTCTGTCACAAAGTATTAGATCACAAAGTATGTAATGTATACATAAAAACAGATTCTAAACATAGATGTAGACAGATGGTAAGAACTTTTTATTTTCCATATGACTTTTTAAAACTTACTTTTCCCCTTCAAAACTACCAAAATTACTCATTTTAAAAGGCAGGTATAAAAATCAACTTTTAAAAAGCATCCAAACAACACAATTTTTTTAGCAGCAGTGTACAGCTTTTTTATGTAGATAATTATTAGCTATGTTTTAACCGTAAGTGAAATTACGTCATTATTATATGTCTTGTTATAACCATTAATTTATTCCTGTTCATAACATTCATGAAGAATAATCTTCATGAACAATTGTGTTAGAATAGCAAATCAATCTTTGCAACTGTAACTGTACTAAAATGTACAATTTATGTTTAAAGCTTCATAGTTTTAAAGTCATATATATTTTTAAACAGTTTAATGAATAACACAATTCAAAATTGCTGCTCTCCGTGTATCATAAATTACTTTTACCTGTATTTTTGTGCTCATTTTGGCTGGGATAGAGTTAATTCTCTTTGTAGTAGCTAGTATGGGGCTATGTTTTGGATTTGTGCTGAAAACAGTGTTGATAATACAGGGATGTTTTCGTTACTGCTGAGCAGTGCTTACACAGAGCCAGGCCTTTTCTGCTCCTCACACCACCCCACCAGCGAGGAGGCTGGGGGTGCACAAGGAGTTGGGAGGGGACACAGCTGGGACAGCTGACCCCAACTGACCAAAGGGATATTCCATACCATATGATGTCATGCTCAGCATATAAAGCTGGGGGAAGAAGAAGGAAGGGGGGGATGTTTGGAGTGATGGCGTTTGTCTTCCCAAGTAACCGTTACGCGTGATGGAGCCCTGCTTTCCTGGAGATGGCTGAACACCTGCCTGCCGATGGGAAGGAGTGAATGAATTCCTTGATTTGCTTTGCTTGCATGTGCAGCTTTTGCTTTAGCTATTAAACTGTCTTTATCTCAACCCACGAGTTTTCTCGCTTTTACCCTTCCGATTCTCTCCCCCATCCCACCACGGGGGGAGTGAGCGAGTGGCTGTGTGGTGCTTAGTTGCTGGCTGGGGTTAAACCACGACAATTTTCTATCAGAAAATAGTATAAAAAAATCAAACAGTTTTGTGAAAGCTCCAAAACATCAGTGCCATGAKTATGTTTACTGTTATGCTGCTGTTAAGGTGGCTCTGTAATACCCATGTACAGTACTGACATACTGCTTAACAGCTGAAGTAAAATATAAACAGAAATGTAAGAGTAATTTATGCTAGCATACTGTGATTTCAATTTTTTTTTTTTTTTTTTTTATTTCAGTGACTGAAATTCAATTAAGGATAGTGGCAGCAATTTGAGGAAATGTCTACATATGCATTGTAGCATACAATACTGGTAGAAGTATTCTACTAGTAAGTAAATTATTCATTGCAGTAGTATTAGTACAGAGGTTTTCTTTAATTTCACATTTTAATGTCTTTACCTGACCCTCTCAGAGTTCAGCAAAAAGACAATTAGTGCTAATGTTTTCAATTTAATTAGTATATTACATGCACTATAATTATTAGTGGGAAATGTTATATTAATGAATGTAAAAGTTAGCTGTAAATTACCTTGGAGTTATTATCAATTTCCCAAGTTACTGCTCCTAAGATAACCCTCTCCCTATGGTCCTTCCAGTAATTTTTCTTTGCCTGATAAACATGATGATTAAACAGCACACAGTGCAAACCTTTGATACTTTTTAAATTAAATCCATGCCCAGCCTAAGGGCTGTGTCTGATTTCAACTAAATGTGTCAGTTAATCAGATAAAAAATTATCAGCAACTCAAAGAAACAGCAGCCTTAGGCTTCATCAGTGCCAGAGAAAGCTGAACAAAATAAGACATACAGACAATATCACATTATGAGTAAAGGTTACTGCTAAGCATATCACTGCACAGAACTATTCACCACTTTAATAATGTCTATCTTAAATGAAATATTGCATACAACAGCCAAAATAATATCAAAGAAAGAAAAAGGAAGTGCTGGTCCTGTGCCTATATATGCCTGTTCACGTGTATTGTAATAAAATTTGAACACTCACATTCAGAAAAATGCAGAATATCCCTAAAAATTTACTGTTCAGAACAGATCTATGTAAGAAACTGAAGTATAAATACCTCAAGAATGGTTAAACTAGGTTTAATTTTTAACATTTGCTTCACAGCTTTGCCACAATAGAGTTCATTTCATGACCAAGATATAAAATAGATTATCTCTAAATGAAATTATCTTTCCAATTAATATCCTCCTTGAAGCTTGCATGAGTAACAGAAAACTGTTACACATGCTTAAATTAAAGTTTAAGGTCATTTGTGTCTAAATAATGATTATCAGTCATTTGCAAAATTTCAAATTAAAACACAACATATTTGTAGGTGTGTGACTGACAATATATACATTAGTAACAGGACTTTTAGGCTTCTGCAATTATTTGAGTGGAAAATTCTTAAATATGAGTTTTGCCTTATAATTTGTGAAGCGTTCTAAGATCACTGATTATACTGATTTCAAACAGAGTATGTGATTTTTCTAAGCTTTGATATGTCTGTCAGAGGCAGCTGCAAGTAATCAAAGATAGTATGGAAATATCCCTGAGACATAGGGATATAATAACTCTACTTCAAATTGAAAAACCACTGTTTGGTAAGGTTCTACAGACTAGCTATGAATCGCATAGTCTTGTGGATCACTGCATATCATCTGGGACTTTCCTGTCTTCCACTTAGAGACCTCAAAGCATGTTTATCTCATGCCTTCATTCCTTAGGATGAAGTAAGGCATTTTAGTTCCAAAAACAGAGGTGGAAATTAATTTAATGTGGATTCACATGAAACCCCTGTGTGAACACTCTCATTAAGAACTTCAGTAGTCTTCAGTGGGCTTAGCTTAACTCACTTTAAAAGTAAATTACTTTTCAATAATAGTATCTATACAAGGAGATAATACTGTATAACTAATCCACTTTAAAAGCTAATTAGATTCATTTTTATGAATGTCCTGCACAGGGCACAGACAGACAAACCACCACCTTTAAGCATAACTGATAGTCTAACTTCAAGAGTTTTACAAACGCAATTATTGAAATATTGCATGCAAACACACACACAAAACCTATTAATTCAGTGGAGAGGGGCATTCATCAGCTCTCAGTCACAGCTTTCAGTATCTAATTGCAATCTCATAGTAACCACATTTAATTAGTGTAAGATCCTCTTGCTACCTGGAAGCACCAAAGATTCAGGGAGACAGTGCAGGGGTACGTTTGTATGCACATGAGCACATGCACACACCACTGCAAATGAAAAAGGAAAGAGAGCAGAAGAGACAGAAATACCGTTCTCAGAGTCTAATATCAAACAGAAGTATATTGAAATACTGCAGTTCAAAAGGTTAGAATTAGATTCTAAGTRGCAGAAACAGAAAACCAGGAAGATCTTCCACTATAGCCATACATCACACCATAAACGCAGGTTTTCCTGATATACTGATTCTCCGTTTAGCTGCATTTACAAAGTGAACAATTAGTCATAGGAATTACAAAGCATTCATTAATGAAGGAATTTTTTAATGTTATTTGGTATATTAACTATTTTCATAGAATACAAGCAAGCTGAGATATCTTTTTAGATATCATACTATTTCACAAGAATTTTTTTCTAAATTATTTAATTTAGATTGACTGATTCATTTTTCTTCCAATAAAAAAAAAGTCATGCTAAAAACAATGCATTTAGTAAAATTTAATATAGTTAGATATACCTATCAAAAAACCTAGAATACTAAAATCAAAATCAATAGACTTATCCATTATTGCAAAGCTTACCCAAGGACTTTTCTACAGAATGGTAAGTTTTTGTTTTCTTTATACAAGTCAACTGAGTGCACAAGAGGCCTACATGCCATCAACAGAAGCTACAAAGTCTTTGACAGAGAGACAACAGTCTGCAGCTGAACAAAAAAAAAAAAATTAAAAAAATGCTTTTGTGCAGAGATTTGGTTTCACATAAATGTCTGCTTCACCTTTGGGACTTCCAACTCTTAAATGTTCAAATAATTACAGAGCAAACTTGCCTGCAGACACTTCTTTCAGGAAATCTTATTTATAAAATTACCTCAACGAAGACTGATTACTTAATTTGATAACCAAACTTAACATGAACAGTCAACTCCAGATTGAATAAAAGACATTACATTGTAACGACAAGATGCCAGTGAACAACTACGAAACAGTCAAGTAACCATACATATTTCTGTTCCCATGCTAGATTGGATATTTTAAGTGTTGGCGATTGTAAGTGTAACTCTTTTGCAATCAACAGCAATTGTATCAACAGCTATAACATGAAAGATAAAGCAAATTTATAAACAGTTCTTACACAGTTATCTAGAATTAGCAGTCAACCACCGTGATTTAAATGTAAAAACTAGGTTTTTAAGATACCAACATATACAATTATGTGTGGCTTCTTCAGAACGAAAAAAAAAAAAAGAAAAAAAAAGTCTTTGCCTTATGAAGGCAGGTACTGGCCTATATTATTATGTTCCAGATCAATGTCTTGCTGAAGAAAAACCACTTACTAAATCAAGAAAAAGAAGGTCAAAGGAACACTAGTTTGTATGTTTCTAGTCAAGATTCATGATTTAGATAATGCAACTCAGTCCACTTGCATCATACTTTCTGACTTCAGACAAGGCAGAATTTCACTCGTGGATTTCTTTTTTTAAATAGTATCTTTAACAAACCGTAAGATAGCCAAAAGCCAGCCTTGATAAACTAATTTCTTAATATACACACAAGCTTTTCTTCCTTGCTCTGTATTAGCTTTTGACCACATAGCCTCCATGTGGACCAACTTCTCAATGCTAATGGCAATCTACCCCTCCACAATGAAGACCAACAAGACAGAGATCCAGTACAGCACCTACAAAAAAAACCCTGAACAGACTCTACAGTTTGCTCTGGTTACCTGAGGTGTGCAGCGTGGTTTGGATAATTTGACTCATTAACAGAATTCCACTAAGGGAAGCTACTCTAGGAAAATGTCATACAAGAATTAACTGTCTAGCCTCATTTATTTCTATATGAATATTGTCAAAGCAATGTTATTTAATGAAGTATTTCAGAACACATGCTGGCAAATACTGAGGCACCTAAGTAACTTCATTCACGTTACTAATTCTGTGAGCAAACAGTTCTTTTTGTGCAAGTAAAACCATAGGCATGACAGGACAAGACTCTGAGTTTTCCTTTTGTTGTCCTCTTACCACATACGACAGGACGAGACTCAGAACCATAGGAGAAAAACATGTCTTAAATGAAAATAAGCTATTTCGTCTATTAGAAACAAATCTTCTATTCCTCCCTTATGTTTCCTTGTAAAGAATACAGCTTCCTGAGAGCAAAGAAATTAAAAAAAAAAAAAAAAAATTTCTAAAACTGACTCTCATATACCACAACGTGACATTAACATAAAACAGTTGCCTGCTTATTGTAACACATTCTAAATCATATAAGAATTTCAGATTAAATAAGTCAATTTTTTTGTCACTAACAAGTATGACAAGGAGGTATGTTTACGTACACTTAGATAACTCATTCTCCCATGTACTACAGCTAAGAACATCTTTCAAAACTGCAGTTCATATTTATGAAACCTATTTAATGTGTATATATACACACAAACACACACCAATATATATGCACTCTCACATCACCACTGAACTCTAGTTACTCTGAAAGGAAAAAAAGACTTTCAAGAATACGGCAATTTGCTTTTATTTTTCTTATGACTTAAACTGCAAAGAACTGTACAAAAACTTTACCTCTTAGAGAATATCTTTTCATAATATTAAATGTTCAGAGCTTTGTAATTTCCAGTATTTGTAGGAAAGAGTTACTAAAAGTATTTATAAATCATACACTCCATCAAAATTTAACTGTCAAACTTAGCATTACAGCAACTAGCCTTGAAGAAATAGCATCTGRAGCATACTGTACTGGAGCAAAATACCACATTCTGTAAGAGGAAAAGAACTTCCAATTAAGGTTGACTGAGATATAAAATTATTCAATGCAATATTTGAACAAGTCATGCAAACATTGTCAAAAGTGTTCATTACTGCTTGCCTGAAATGTTGATCACATTCAGTAATTTGAAGTACTTGAGTAAAAAATATCTAATATGATAGACACAAAAAACAAAGTTCTAGCCTGACAGTCTCTTGAAGACAAAGCTGAAACTTCATCAGTAAGCCTGAAGATTCTTAACTTAGATTTTTACAGTTAATTCACATCTGCATCACTGCTGAGTCATGTTACCTGATAACATGAATGTGATTTATATAACTAGTGCACAATGTGCAGATTCAAAATATTTGCAATCATTCCTGAATTGTCACAAAAACTATAATGCTGAAGTACGTATAGAGTAATTGCCTGATTAGTAAATTCAAAATTTTTAACTGTTCATGGACAATTTACAAAAACCCCTGTTGCTTTCACTTTCTTCATAGTTTTTTTTAGTTCAAAACGATATCGTCTCTCAAAGTGTCAAAGTCTCAATTTTTAATATAAAGCAAGTATTGTATTAGAGATTATTGTAGTGGCCTGAGTTATTGGAATACAAAGTTATCTGATAATGAATGTATAATAAGAAAGGCATGCTTGAGGATGTAAGATTTACTTTACCTCATTTGGTATTACTCTAATGGGAAACTGTAGGCCACTATGGACAAACAACAGTCAGCTGGCAGGAAAGCTGCACAATTTTCACCTGAAAACATTCTAGGAGCGTATGCTTATATATATAAAAGTCTTGAAACATTATATTCAAAGTTAATTTTCTCTAAAGGTTATTTGACAAATTTCATCTTTTTTGCTACTTAAAGACACTTGAGAAACCTAAACCTAGCCTATATTTAATTCTATTTGCATAGTAAGGCAGCTCGGGCCTATTCTGATACTAATAGTACCACTTCTCCGACTTTAGTAAGATTATTCTTCACCCACAGACATGCAAGAGAGTTAAAGGCAACATTTACATTATACCGATCCATTGCTGTCACTAGGAAACCACGCTATTCTGTAAGCATGCAAGTATTTAATCTTTTCTGCATGAAACAATGTCACTTGTTCTGCTACATCTGCATATTTATTTGCAAATTTTATCGCTAACAATTTCTTCAGAATTTCATATACACATTTTCAAATTACTAAATCATTAAGTTGCTATTATTCCTACAAGCAGATCAACTTGGAATGGACTCTGAAGTACCACATACAAAATCTCATACAAGATCTCTAACAAACATTCCAAATTTCAATTTTTTCCAGTGACAACATATTTTAGATGAACTTTCTCAGAAATATTCTCATTATCTGCACTGCCAATAATCAGCTCTTCTGATCTTATCATCACTCCTCCTTGCATAAAAGCAGAACACAGGACCTTCTAAAACATTAAGCTGGAGAAAAATAGTCTTTCTGTTTGGAACACAGGTCTAAAAGAAAGGCCTCTTTCTTTTTGGACTTGGAACAGAAACCTCATGGACGTTCCTCTAATCTTCAACAGAATTTTTGTTACTTCTCCATAAGTCAACAGGGTTTGGAAGTTGTTTAAAACTGTTAGGAATCTCAACAATACAACACCAGAAGTTTGTTCCATCACATCAAGTTAGTATGTCTATGTTCTTTATCTTTTTTTGTCTAAATATCACTGATCCCGGAAATCATTATGTCCAAATGATGAGAAACTACCACTGAACAAAAATGAATTAAATAAAGGCACACTCACGATTGCCAAATTCTTCTATAGCCTGTACAAACTTAAAGCAATCCTGATAAAATATTCCTTAAAAAACAAAACCATCACTTTTTAAAATTTTATACATTCTATTCTAATTTTTAGTACAATGATCCTCTTCAGATTTAAGCGTTTACACAGTCCTTTTTGCCCAATGATTACTATTCCAAAACTCCAGTGTTTGCACTGCACTTCTCATAGCAAGAATTCATTGAGGATTCAAGTACCTTGAGCAAAACAAAGAGAATTCTGCACGTACCCTGTGAAAACACTGTTATGTTCTGCTCCTCAACTATGACATCATTTACTGTTATTGATGAAAATATTGCAACTTTCAACAAAGTTTTTTTCCCAGATTCCAGTGAAGCACAAAATGCCACACTATGATTTTCAGGTTTAACTGTTATAAAGTGCCTTTGTTTGGATTATTTTTCCACCACTGTGTTTGAAAAAAAGACAAGGTCACCTAGCATTACTAAAATGGTAGCAATGATTCCAAGTCTTAAGAAAAACATTCCAAAACAGTATTAAAATATGCTCTCTGACAAGACTTAGTTTATGAACTAAGAATCAAATCTTCCTCTTCATTGGACTGCTTAGCAGCAAGAATCAAGGGTACTTCCCATTTTCTTATCACAGGAGAAACAAGTGTTTTTGTATATAATCTCAGTTCCTAATATATATGCTGAATGAACACATTTCAGACGCTTCAGCTACTGCAGCCACCTAACGTCACAAATCTTTTAAAGTTGTCTACTTCTACCTTTAGATACACTAACTTCGCAGAATGATAGGTATAATACATTCTTAATGATAGCATTATCCCATTTACAATAAATACATTTCTACAGTAGATATTTAGAGTTTAATAATTAGAAACAATTAGAAAATAAACTTTTAATATAGGTAAGGAAATAAAAATACACCCTGAAGAAAAAGTGCAATACTCCCCCTTAGTAAAAGCATGTCAGATGTGTTGCAAGATTGTTACACTCGGTACAGTAGGTCCACATTGCCTCCCAATTCCCATTTTATACCTTATACTCAAAGAATATACTGCAATAAACAAGACTTTACAGAGCAGAAGCTATCTGAACTTCAGGTCTCTGAGGAGAGAACAACTTACAACACAATACTCTGACATCAGTCCCTGTAGTTACAGGTATGTACAAATAGACTGTGAATTTCTTTAATTTCTGAAAGAAGTCTCAAAAGCTCCCAGCCTGGTCCAAGCTTCAAAACACCCACTTAATTGCGCTCACATTAAGGGCKTTCACTTTAGTTAGTGAAAGACTAAAACTGCCATCTCTCACAGTATCTGGCAGACTAGTAAGTACTCTGATGTAAGCACCGATACCAGGAAAGCATTCTACCTTTGTAATATCAAACAATTTTTATAGGTCTCTGATTGGACAAGATGTAGCATTCCTGAATGTAAGAAAAAAAGAAAAAAAAAAATCTATGTCTTCAGCAGTGATTGAACTGATGTGTATCCACTACTTGAGGTGTGGAATTCCTCAGCAACAGGACGTGCCTGCCACTTCATGAGATGAACTGAGAAATTTAATTTTCTCAGGGTGGTCTGAGTGGTTAATCTGATGCAAACAGATTCTCACTTTATAGCAAACTTGGTCAGGTAGCCTCTCTCTGTAACATTTTTACTCAATTCTTCAACATCTAGTTTGATAAGGCTTGACTTGTTAGTGGGACTACAGAAGACGTGTCTCTGCTGTTACATCTTGTGACCAGCAGGAAGTATATTCTTGAAATTAATGCTGTGTTGGATTCTCTCTCTCCTATTTCTCAGCATTGGTACCCCTCATTAAAGTCAAACACGGCATAACTGTCACTGCCCCATAGTAATAATGGTCAGATACATTCTTCAAGCTCTGGAAATTAACATTCATTCTTTGGAACAAACTTATTCCATCAATAATGAAGACAGCCTAGAGAGGTTTTCAGCAGGGCTTACAATCTGTTTTATTTCTATACGTATAAACTCCTTTGTTTGCTTTTGTAATGATTCCACGTTGATACTGTGACTAGGTATCTACAGAACTACATGAGTTAACTTTAATGCGGTCCATTATATCATGTCTCTGAGTATCCCACGTAGGCATTTAGTTCTCCAGGGATCATGCCGTATCTACCGACAGCTCTGATGAGACTAAATCTCCTTGTCTGAGTTCAACTGCCTGTATTCACTATTTTTAGTGAATATTTTTGCTGCCTCATCTTCCGATGCCCTTCCAAAGTGTTTGTGATTTAATTAAAAGGGAGGATTCCTCACCTTTCTAAATGAGTGAGGACAACCTTATTTTCATATAGTATTGTAGCACACAGCAGGCACAGCACAACTATGGTACAGACAGAATGTCCAAGCTGCATTCACAGCTAGTTGCATTAATCTCAGCATAACGTCCTCAAAATCAATGAAAAAATCCCCAAAGCTGATAGGCTTCCCTTACAACCATCTCAAGGAATTCAAATTCAAACAGACACATAATTAAAAAAAAAAAAAAAAAAAAAAAATTCTAAAGCATGTATAAAATCACCTGGCAGATATACTGAGCACTACTCAGTATCTCTTTAAGTAACTCTTTCAGGTTGGTAAGATGCACACAAGACATGCACAAAAAATCATCAGTGTCAATGAAAAAAAAGCAGTAATAGCAGAGACACAAATAAATTTAGTATCCAGTTTACATCATGGTTTTCTTCCTTTTAGCACTTTCACAAAAAAACAGTCTCCCATCCAAACTCAGGCTGCTAACAAACCTGGTCATCTGGTTTAGCAGTGACTATGCTTTCAATTCAGTTTTCAATATTTTCTAAAAAGTTGTTTTATCGACGATTTATTTGAACTGTTAATGCCTGCAAGAGTCTGACTCTAAGTTATCATTACTGGTTTCACTGTATTAAAGGACAGCATAGAATTAAGTTTGCATTAATTTTACCTTTTTGTTTTCTAATACGTAGAACATGTAATATTTCACAGTTGATAATGTTTCTGCAACATGGCAGCAGTTTGCTATTCCAAGCCTTGTCTCCGCCTATAATAGAGTTTATGCAATCCATAAAATAAGCCACTCATTTTAATTACAAGACGTGGGGCTATTTCCCACTGACAGATCCTCATTTCCTTTCCAGAACATTGCCTTTTAATTTCTAAATCACTTGTGTATCATTGTAACTAACAAGTATTCTGGGAATACAGCCCTGCCTGGGTGCTCTAGATCAAAGCAATCTGTTGATAGCAACAAATTTTTCTAATAAAACAGAAGTAGACTAAGTAGTCTGAAAAATCCTAAACATCACAGAGATGCACTAATTTAGGCTTGCATACAAGATAGAGCTCAGACAGATGAAGAATGCAATCATTTTACTGTAAGAGTGTAAATGTAATTCAAGAAGTGCAAATGGACTGGACCACAGAACAATTCAATCCAGCCTCATTTTTCTGCTGGACCCTTGGAACAAGGAAAGTTCCCATTCCCTGTCACACAGGTCATGTACAAAAGGGCAAGAGTGTCAGGATGCAAGACTCCAGAGTGCAACATGCTGGCTGTCAAATCAYGCTTCTGTGGATAAGCAGCAGCAGCACTGAAAAAAAGGGTGTATTACTTAATCAGGATTTACAAAAAAAAAAAAAAAATTCTACCTAAGTTCCTTCTCCTGATTTTTTTTTTTTTTTTAAGAGAATCAAAATTATCAGTGATGGAGTTCACTTAGCACTAAAGGATACCTAATGCCTCAAAATATATCCATGTTTTTGCTTAAGTCTATGCAAAAAATCAATTCAATTCA
Source organism: Phoebastria nigripes (assembly GCA_035582835.1). NCBI lineage: Eukaryota > Metazoa > Chordata > Aves > Procellariiformes > Diomedeidae > Phoebastria > Phoebastria nigripes. The sequence continues at coordinate 431,878 of JAYKAV010002097.1, read as the reverse complement.
TGCAAGATAAATATTAAGCTATCTAGTCTATCAAAGGAAACAATGAAATATCACACAGCATAGTATCAGATTGCAGTAAAATGTTTCTATTACTTCTATGATACAGGTATAACTGTTGCATTCCATGCAACTTAGAATGAAAAATTAAATCTCTGGCAAGTCTTAGACATATGAAAAATAAACGGACCATTTGCTAAAGCAAAATTCTGATGTGTAATTCAAAATTTCCACCAACTTCTGTCCAACCATTAACAACTAGTTTTCCAGTTGTGGAAAATCCTGCCATGAACACAAAGACTATGGCCCAAGAAAAAAAGGTGCAAATGTGACCCTACTGGGAAGCCATATAAAGATTCTGTATTCCTCAGGCACTTCTAAATACAATTGCATAAGATGCTGCCTGTATTTCACACTGGGGCTTTTTTGAGTTAAAAACAAGCAAACAAAAACCCCCAAAACCTGACCAGACCCAATTGCTAAGCAGTAACTTTACATCTCCTTGCAATAGAAAGAAATACAGTACTAATGCTGGACTACAGGACTGTCATGGTTTAACCCCAGCCAGCAACTAAGCACCACACAGCCGCTCGCTCACTCCCCCCCCACTGGGATGGGGGAGAGAATCAGAAGAGTAAAAGTGAGAAAACTCGTGGGTTGAGATAAAGACAGTTTAATAGGTAAAGCAAAAGCCGTGCACGCAAGCAAAGCAAAACAAGGAGTTCATTCACTGCTTCCCATCGGCAGGCAGGTGTTCAGCCATCTCCAGGAAAGCAGGGCTCCATCACGCGTAATGGTTACTTGGGAAGACAAACGCCATCACTCCGAACGTCCCCCCCTTCCTTCTTCTTCCCCCAGCTTTATATGCTGAGCATGATGTCACATGGTATGGAACACCCCATTGGCCAGTTGGGTTAGCTGTCCTGGCTATGCTCCCTCCCAGCTTCTTGTGCACCTGGCAGAGCATGGGAAGCTGAAAAGTCCTTGACTAGTAGACTACTTAGCAACAACTAAAAACATCAGTGTGTTATCAACATTCTTCTCATACTAAATCCAAAACACAGCACTATACCAACTACTAGGAAAAAAATTAACTCTATCCCAGCTGAAACCAGGACAATGATTTGCTCTCACTGATGGAAAACTAATGATAACTTCATTGTAGTTTTGGTATACAGCCATAAGAAATGTGTTTATAAAGAAAGTCCCTAAAACATACAAGGTCATTATGTAATGAACTACAGTGACAAAAAGCAAGAGCTGTTTAAGGGTGGCTTATCTTTCATTTACCACAACAACAATATTTTATTGAAAAATACTGATTTTTTATTTTGCAAGATATGGACTGTTATTAAGTGTCGTACAGTTTGCAAAAAACCATTTTCTTTTATATGCTCTAATTCACAATTATAGAAATACCACATTTTAAAATATGCCGTTAAAATAATTTACAAAAAATGAATAAAGAATATAGTTTCAATAGTAATGGTTTCAATTTAGYATTATAAATACATAACATACAGACGTAAACTTCAGTTATGAAAACAGGTATCTGAGTAACTTATCTCACATAAGCTGTGCAGCTGCGGTCAATGCAACTACCTTGAAGTCTTATACCAGCAATTGACACAGGACAGTCACGCATCGGAGGCCTTTTGTAATTTCAGGGAAGTCTCTGAAGGAACCTGCTATGTTCAAAGCACTCCACCTGAACCACGTGCCTAAAATGATCGGACCCAAGCATATAAAATTATACATTTATTTTATGATTGTCAGGATCTGGCAGTTTCAATGGCTTAAACTTTCTTTCCACAATAGCCAACCCATCCAGCACTAACAGAGATAAAATCTGCGTTTAAATAAAATTGTTAAGCATTAAACCTACCATTAATATAGTTCAAAATATGAACTAAGTTTAGTTAAAACTACATGCTCATATACCATACAAAACAATGAATAATAACATCCTTAATCTGAGAATACATTCCAAGATCTTCTCTCTTACATACTAGAATTAAACATCAAGCATTTTGTTACCTAAAACTCTGTTCAGCTCATCAATATTTTTTAATTCAGTCCTAATATAAACCAGTCTGATACATACTAAAAACAAGGGCTTTGTGATTATAAATGGCTCTGATAAATCTGGGTGTGGTAAGTTTTTGCACATTTCAGTTACCTTACACTCTCAATTACAAAACAAATTTATGGATATCAAAAATACTGAGACAAAAGAGGAAGAAGAAAAATAGTGTTAATAGTGTGAAACCACCTAGCCAAAGAAAAGATGAAATCTATCTGAATATAAGAATATGCACTATAATTATTCATTAAATTCAATTAAAGGTTTTAACTTAATCACAACTCTGAAAAAAAGATAAAACTATTTATTAAAAAACTACTGAGTATAACATGATTAATTGATTAACCTTTTAAAAAAGCTGTGAAAGTATTGCTCTCATGTAATATAGGTGGTAGGGAAAGACTGTTACACTTAAGAAAACAACTTGTTTATGCAACACACAATGAATACCTGATCACATATGGAAAAGGACATTATTGTTCCTCAAATTGATTTTAGAAAAAAACAACTTTTCTTTTTATTTCAAAGGTTTTAAACCCCTTTGTTGTATTTTCTGTCGTAAGAAAGGGCCAACTGTAAAAGCTTAAGCATGTAGGATGAACCCCTCAGCGAACTGATGTGTCAGCTGAATGACAGTGTACTCAGGGGCATGGCACATGTGTCTGACCAGTGTCCCACCATGCTCTTTCTTACCGGTCTACTATATTATGCACTGCAGGACTCTGCACAACTAGCTGAAAAAACCTGCACGTGATTTCACTCTTCCTCCCATCCTTTGCAATTGCAACATAATTTAATCTCTCAACATCTTTAATTTTAATAAGCTTAAAACCTGTAGCATTCTGATCAAAAATTAGCAGCTCCATCATTCTATATTATCGATGCATCTTGCATAAACTTCTTCTGTGGACTGCATACTAAAAATTTCTGTTTTTAAATGCCAATGAATCACATCACTAGAAACATTAAAACGTACCTTTTCTTAAGTGCATCTTTTTGAAAGATACATTCACATACAAGGGTGTTTATAAATTCAGATTTAAAGGATTATTTGATTTCCAATTTACTTCACTTGGAATGTTTTCTTTCTTTTTTCTTTTAAACTCTATAAATGTGCCATGCATTTTTATCCCCTCTATATTTTGTACTCTGAATTTTACTAATACCTCATCTTTAACAAAGAACATGCAGATAGTCTTGGGTTTGGGAGGTCTTCAGATTTCCTTGATTTTGAGGTATTTTTTAGCAGCAGGATACAAAAGACACTCCTTAATCTTTTTAGTACCAGAACAAAACATCTTTTGAATCAAGATAAAATCACCACATCATGAATGTTAATATCATTCTGTGAAAAATAATATCATATGACTAGAAAAGACCATCCCTTTAGGGAGAAATATTGTGTTAAAGTGGATTATTCTTTTAGTAGTGTAATGGAAAGGCATTCCACCTAGTCCCAGAAGAAAAATCAAAATATGCATTTAAATGGAAATATTGTGAAATGGATAGGACAAAAAAACCTCTCAGAACTGTGAAGAACTACATATATATGCATACACACATCCATATACATGTACACACACAAACCCACATATATGAAAGTTTATTTATACAATTTTTTTCCTATTTAATTCTATACATAGATATTTATGTATATAATTTTAGATTTTAAAAGATAAGTTTGTAGCTCTAGGCTTATTTTGCAAATATCAAGATGCAGTCACATTCACATATACTGGTTTTGGCCACAATTTCAAATAATATATACAACTTAGCTCTATGCAAAAAGTTAGAGGAGTATTATTTTTTAATTTTCTGCACATTTTGTGCCAGACCATATTCTAAACAGCTTTTACAAAGTGATAATGTTTCACTGACAGTGTTTTGTGTACCTCACATAAAATTAAATCTCAGACAAACCTTGAGAAAAAGAAAGCAGAAAGCTAAGCAATACAGCATGTTGCTCTTTTTGACCTACAAACGATTATCAGTTATTTTAGAAGTTATGACAGTTTTCTCAAGTCCTTAAGGAGTCTGACACTATTGGTATAGCTTTTAACACTGCATTTATGTTTATATTACAATACAATAAAACAGCAGGAATAGTGTTCAAATTACTTGGGTACCGGATGCTTTATTGAAAATAATGGTATTACCATAAAATAAAAAATTAGACTTCTTTGAATATGCTAAATAATCACGTGCTATCCATGCTGCACGTGAATTATGGGATGAATTTTGGAAGACGTCATCAATTGCAATGACTACTAGATCTGTGTCTCTAATGGAAGACTCTGTTCATTAACAGTAAACGCTAATCAAACTGAATAACCAGTGGTATGTAAACACTTGAAAAGTCTTTGTGCAATCAGTGCTATGCTAATTATTTATTGTTATAATACAGATGACCTCATCATTAGAGCTAATGTTTACTGTTCTTTGTCAGGTATGAATAAAAAGCAGAATGTAAACAACACAACCACTCTCCCCTCCTTCCTTTCCCTGCAGAGTGCTACCATAAACCACAGTACCAATGGCACAGTAGTTAATTCATCTGACTATTTTACTAATTTTATCATTATTCTTTCGTAACATGTGAATTCACAGCTACATTTTCTTATTCTCTGCCTTCATTTGCTGTTCAGTTAATCAACCGTGATTCTGCATCACTGGGATCTTTAAAAGCTACATGGGAAAAGAGAGTTCATTTTTTAAAAAGTCTTGATATTTTGCAGTAAATTCTAGAAATGCAAGGCTAAATTATGTTAATCCTCTCGGGCAAATCTAAAAAAAGCTACAGTCTAACATGGGCAAACTTATTCACCATTTTCTAACCAAAAACTTCCATATTTTCAATGTTAGAAGAAGAGAAGCTTAGCAAGATTGGTAACAGGTGATAACGGTTTGGAGGAGCACTGCAGCCACCATCCCCGCCCCCCCAGAGGAACCCCACTTAACAAAATGCATTGTAAAGGCTTCAAAAAGAGAAATTTGAGCTGATTTTGTATTCAGGATCATGATCAATCACACTAGAAATCAAAGCTCAGCAGGTAAAACAGTAATAATAAAAATCCGGTTTCCATTAAAAGAGGATCCTCATCCACAGATTCTTCTAACTACTCTGCCTACGAGATTTTTTGCAAGTGTCCTACTAGAAAGATGAAATAGGTGCTTAAGAAAATTCTTCTAAGATAGCAGATATTGCAATTATCCCCGATGCATAAGGAAACAAAACCCAAAAGACAATTACTAAGTATAAAACTAGACGTAGTTAGACATGGTGGTTAATACTGTAACACTATACACACTTTAGAAAATAAAATATAAAAATAGATATTAATCCATTATAAAAGAGTTCAGCAAACTAAGTCAAATTAAAAGTGATGGGCCTACTGCTTTTAAATTATGTTCAGGTCTAAGTTTAACCAGAAAATCTATTTCAAAGCAAATGCTCCAACTCCTAATGACTTGCCTTGCATGAAGTGTATATGCCTGGAACAATGACAGCTAAGAAATACTTCGCAACTTCTGCTGAGACTTTGAAACTTGGTCTGAATTCTACTTTAAGGGAAACCTACATAAATTGCAACGTAGGCAACCACTAACTGCTATGACTGAATGTTGTTTCTTTTTTCTTTTTTTTTTTTTAATCTCTGATGCAGCCTTGTCTCCTCTTGCATAGAAATGAAATAAAAAGGTACTTAAAGAAAAACAAGCTTCAACAATATATAGGCATGAGATGTCCCTGATTTTTTCTTAGTTTGACCTGCATTTTCAATACCTTCCAATGGTATATCATTTTGTTTCTAATAAATATAATTTACAATACTGAATAAATAATACACTTTAAAATTTCTTGTGATTATGGAAAAGGTGCTTACTCAACAAAAGCATTCAGCAGAACTCCTACTTTCTTTACTGCTTTTGTTACAAAGATTTTTAAATATTCCAGGTCAGAAAGGGACCATTCTGCAATCTAATCAACTGGAATGATAGAGGCCACAAAATATCATTTGGTAATTTCTGCATCGAGTCCAATAGCTAAAGATCAGGCTGTAAGACACTTGCAAATACTAGATACCATTCTCCTCTATTTCATTGTGCTTTATGTGTTAGCTAAGAGCTTAATAGCATTACCTGTCCATTAAAATGCAGTATTTTTAAGGTATCAAATTCCTGTCATAAAGAATTCCTACTCTGAGAAATCTTTAGGAATCGGCAATGTCCTCTATCAAATGAAGGCAGATTCACAGAAACTATAGATAACGCCCCAAAAAAAACCCAAAACCAAGTCTCACAAGCCTCTAAGAAGGAGCGTTTTCTTTTAAGAGGGTTCCTCATCACACCTGTTATTCAGACATTTGGAAAGGATTTACCTTTGTCTCCTGACTTCACTATCTGGCTTTACCCAACAAAAGTCAACTCCTTTGCAAACTGACCAGGCAATTAAAGGCTCCCCATGACTCCTGGTCCAAGAGCATCCTGAGCTCTACTTTTAAGGACAGTGGCAAGCCTGGCCAGGGATTAACATCTCCAGCCTCTCTGGGAACCACTGGCACTGCTCCTTCTGTGAGAGCCGGGAACAGAGTACTTTGTCTRTCTCTTCCAGCAGTCTTGATGTGCATAGGAAGGAATCCCCTCTTCTTTTTGATTACTCTAACATTGGACAGGTTCTTAGCTGTACAGTTTATGCCTGATCCACTGTGTTTCCAGACTAGTAACGAATGCATACACTCTACTATAAGTGACGATATGCCATCAGAGGTGTCATCAAGTCATGTAATGGTAATACTATCTGTTGTTAGTAAGAAACGGGGAAAAGAGTTGTGGTGTAAACACTTAAGAATAAATGCAAGAAGAATTTTAAAATGTGCAACTCATCACTGCACTTTTGCCACCCACCTCCAGCAGGTTTCCTCAGCTACTTAAAATCAACATTACCTTAAAACACTTCCTTAAAATACAGGACACAAAGATGATAAAATGTAGTGACTTCATTTATAAGCAATCTCGGTTTGTCTCATATTAGGGACAAGGACACAAATAAAGCTAATAGGCAGAAGAAGGTGAAGTTATTATTATCATTATTATTTAGTAATAGTAATATAGTAGCACTTAAAGGCTAAAATGTGCCTGGGATTTTCCAACAGAATAGTTTTTCATTAGAAATGCCAGTCCATTAAAGCTGCAGTGTTTTATAAGAAGAAATTGGTTTTAGCAAGTTTCCAATTAACACAGGAGTTTTCTTCCCAGGTTCCTGTCAGTTTACCTAACAGGCCACACTGGAGTCTGGGTTTGTACGGTCCACAGCCCTGAATACAGCTTCCCCAGGTGAACTGTGGATCGTTGCAAACTTAGGAACAGACCTTCCCTATCCGTTTGGTCCCAACCTGACAACATGGTTCTGCCCTGTCCATCCTGCAGACGGGATCCTGAAAAAACAGCAGAAAACACCCAAAGCTGTTTTCTCAGGAGAACCAGCTGTTCAAGTTTAGGAAGACAGAAAAATTTCAGTTTTTCTGTTTTTGTTTGTCTCTCAGGAAATTTCAGTATCTAATTTTCCTCCAGATTCTCACCAAAGACCTCTGGAAATCTTTTTCCTACAAAATGGAGATTCTGCATTTCAGTCAGTTGATTGCAAATCAGCTTCACAATAAGGCCCTAGTAAGGTACTTCCTATAAAAATGGATGGCCAAAACCTGAAAACTTCATTAAGCTTTTGCATTGAAAATTGCCAGTGGAGACCATCTATTCTTGCATGAGTATTCTAGGCAAATCTGGCCCAAATTTCCCATTTTACACAGGCTTGATGCTTCTGAAATGAAATACAATATTCCTTATACCAGGAACAAGACAAGTATGAAACAGGTCCTAAAACATCAGATTCACATAAAGTCTAACCTACCCTAAATCCAGGTAAAGCTGTAAGTGGAAAACCTTCAGGAAATGCCAACATATGTAAGCAACACTGCCCCAACCCGGGCTGACACCACCACCACACCTTAGGAAGGATAATTAGAAGTTTATTTCTCCAAGATAGAGAGTATTCGGCTAGCAGAAAGAAAGGGTGGCTTGAGGATCCTCCTTGACGAAGAAACTGAAAAGAAGGATATTCAGAAGGAGATTGGAAGAAACAGAAAGGAAAGGCAGATGAGAAAGTGCCAAAGAAATGGCAAAAGATAAAACCAGAAAATATCACCACATAAAAAGCAAATTCAAAAGACAAATTTATAGCAAAGTAAAACTTTCAGAGGATTTTTTTTGTAATGGAATAACGATGAAAAAAATTATAGAAAAAACACCTTTCTCTAAAGCTTAGCATAAAAAATTCGTTACAAAATGCCCAAATCTCTTAATTTTATAATAAAATCTGCTCCATCTTGCTTTATTTTATTAGCTTGCATAAATCTGAAATTTATTTTCAATCTTGTAAAGTTCTGACATCTCATACTGTCAACAAGGCTGTAGCCTCAGGTTGCTCTCAGAGTGGTAGCCATTATGCCCCCTTAAAATCTGAAAGCAAATGCGTGTCTGAATATGGGGGAGAAAACAATTACTTTCTATTTCTTCCAATTGGGCGAAAGTGAGACTTTCCTTCCCAAAGGAAGACATGTCCTTAGTCATCATGAGACTGCCAGAAAGGGTACATGAAAATTAAGGCATGGTGAATGAGAGAGACAGGTTGGCAGGTTAGCAATGTTTTGGAGAATAAGAAAAAATACAGCTTGCTGGGGTGATACCAAGATGAAATGCAGGCGAATGTTTAGCAATAGGGAGACAAAGTAAAGAGAGGAATTTGAAAGTAAAAATAGAGAAAAGTATGCAGAAAAATAATATAATGAAAAGACAAGAAAACATTGCAAAGAAAAATCAGGAACCCTGCCAGAGAGACAACTGTCATCTAAATTGATCCTGAACCTATTCCAAAAGCAAAGAAGAATGGGTGATGTAGGGTCAAGTTGCTGAACAAGAAGGGAGGAAAGATTAAAGTACACCTTTTCTCCTCTTCTTCCAGCTCCCAATATCCTTCAACGTATGTTTTTTTTTTTTAACTCCACCATTTCTTAGATCTTCCATTCCTATAACCCATCCTAGCCACGAGTAAATATTAAAAAAAAAAAATCAAAGAAAATGCAAAAAATGTTAAGGTAAGTTATACATTTGATCACTGTTCCTCTGTTGAGCTCTTTTCTCCTGTTTTTTAGTGAGATTTAATAAAATGCAAAACATTAGTTTAGACTTACAGTACAATCCAAATAATATTTTGTTGAAGAGAAGTATTACTGTATGTGCTGCTTTAATATGAAATTGATAGCAAGAAAGATCAAATCACCTATGTACAGCATCAAAGATCCCTTTGGTACCTTCTCTGCTTAAAGCCACAGCATTTTCCTTGTACCATCCAGATTCCACATCTTCAAAAATGTGTGGCAAAGCAAGCTGAACTTTAAGTTTTCTGGTATTGCCAGTAGGTTAACTGCATCACAGAGAAGAGAATGCATGTCTTCCTGTATCGCTCCTCCTCACTCACTCCTCAACTGCAGGCAGATTGTTATGGTATTCTCCGAGATTAAGAACAAACTGACTATTTAAATTTAGAAGACAATAGTGCTTGAATCAGAATTTCCCAAATTGTTTGTTGCCCAAACTAAAAAAGCATCTCCAGAATGCTTTATTGTTGAAAGGTATATGCATTAATTTTATACCGCGGGTTCTCAATCACATGCCTCTTCTCTAATCAAGGTGCTACAATTATTTACTAAGTTTTTTTAACACAGAAATTGAAGTTTCAGAGGACTGAGACATCTAAAATTGCAAATATGTACTTATTATATATGTACCTGTGGCCTTGGCATAAGTGACTGTGGACTGTAGTAACAAGATAAGAGGAAAAGGAAAACAGCTTTTTATTAAGGGCAGAAGTATTTTGTTCACCAAAGAATCTACCAGCGAAGGAACAGTCTCTGAGTCTAGTCCAACACAAACTGGCTGTGTGACACAAAAAGACAGTTTAAAAAAAAAAAACAAAACAAAACACCAGACAGATAGGGACAAGGACATTAGAAATGTTTGTAGATGGTGGAAGTTCAGGGCCATTCACATGCATTAAGGTTTCAGTCCCCTTCCAGTTCTCAGAGCAGACATCTGCACAATGGGCTGCCCACTATTGAGCTTTCTTACTCATTACAAAGAAGAAAATAAGCGTGGCCTTCCCATAAATACTTTTGTCCCATTTAACAGAAGCAAAATATTTATATCAGGCTTTCAACATGAATTGCTATTGTTTTACTAAGAGATGTCAGTTTTTAAACTGAGAAGTTTTCATGGTCTCAATGTTTTAAACCAGTGTCTCCTGTTCATACTGCATATTATATCATCATACAGTTGCACTGTGATTGTATGCTTGGGAGGAAGAGGTCAAGGATCCCAAACCTATTTTCATTTGAAGTACTAAAATAACATGAGACTTGCAAGTGTGGTCTCAGTCAAGAGTTGTTAATAAGACACAATTAACAAATCAGGTTGAATGTACGTCATATGTTTTAAATGTACATACCAACTGTCCTGGTTTCGGCTGGGATAGAGTTAATTTTCTTCCTAGTGCTGTGTTTTGGATTTAGTATGAAAAGAATGTTGATAACACACTGATGTTTTTAGTTGTTGCTAAGTGGTCTACTAGTCAAGGACTTTTCAGCTTCCCATACTCTGCCAGGTGCACAAGAAGCTGGGAGGGAGCATAGCCGGGACAGCTAGCCCAACTGGCCAAYGGGGTATTCMATAYCATGTGAYRTCATGCTCAATATATAAATRGGAGGCRTGGTCCAGGAAGTAGCRATYGCTGCTTGGGTATCGCTCAGTGGGTGGTGAGCAATTGCATTGTGCATCACTCATTTTGTATATTCTATCATTATTATTATCATTATTTTCCCTTCCTTTTCTGTTTTATTAAACTGTCTTTATCTCAATCCACGAATTTTACTTTTTTTTTCCGATTCTCTCCCCCATCCCACTGAGGGAAGGGGGGAGTGAGCGAGCGGCTGTGTGGTGTTTGGCTGCCTGCTGGGTTAAACCACAACACCAACAAGAATGCAACATCCCTGTCAAACATGCCAACTACTGAAACATACCAACAAGTGACCAAAGAGAAGGATGAGTTCTACACTTCGCTGAAATAAGAAGTTAAGCATTAGATGACCCTTACCTAATAAAGACACAACTGCATAATTAAGGAAGTGAAAACTTTTATTCTAATTAAGTATCGACAGAACATCTTCTGAACAAGGAAGAAACAACAAAAGGCTTGGGAAGAAAATTAAATCTAGATGGATTCTGTGTGGTTTCAGTTCAAAGGAGAGACTGTAAATGCTAATACCTTCCRCTCAAAAGGAATCAAGACAACTTAAAACTTAATGATCAACTTTGAGAAACACTTCCGTATGGGAAGGTCTCAGTTCTTCAATGGAAGTTTCTAAATATACGTCTCAAAAAAATGCAACCAAAGGCATAATGTATGTATAAAAACTGAAAACCTGTGTCCTGGTTTTGGCTGGGATAGAGTGCCGATTGCTACCATAATGGTRCACCGGTGGCAATATCGCACCAACCAAGATCCCCTGATTCCCAAGCCAGGTGTTTAATGAATGTAGCACATACAATTGAGAGAGGACATATTGCCAACAAATCCACACAGTCCAGTAAACCCAGTTGTCCCTTTCCTCCACCTGGCTGGAGGCACGGCCCCTCTAGTTCCAGTCATAGTATTCGTTACTCACTTCTTGTAAATACGAATCAAGAATTCCTTCATTACAATCAGAAGATCAGCCCTTCTACTCTGTCTGGGGAACTGTTCACTGGAAACTGGACGGTCATGAGACAGGTTTTTTCTGGAAACTGGAGCAGCAATTTTCCTGGGAGAACCCCCTTGTGTGATTGTTTTTCCTTGCAATTCACGTACCCGTGCCTCTAGGGTCCAGGTAGGTTTTCCATCCCACCTCCTCATGTCCTCTCTGTGGTCATGCAGGTAAAACCACAGGGTGCCCCATGGTGTGTATCCACTATATCCTCTCTCTTGAGCAGAGGAACGCTGACTCCTAATAGCTGAGATACTGGTCCGTACAAGTGGAGAGTAGGACATATCCTCTTTGAGTTGCTGGAACTCCCAGGACAGTTTCTCCACAGCTGAGACAAGCAAGGAAGAGAGACTTTCTTCGTATTCCCAGAGTTTGCCAACTGCTTCATCCACCGTTGGTGCTTCCTCCTCTTTCCAGGACAGCATTGCCAACGAACTGGCATACGACGCTGGTGCACTCCGTACAAACTTCCGCCACATGGGTCACGTGCACTGGACTTCATCTGGATCTTTGGATACTTGCTTGTTGTTTAGGTCACTATAAACCACCTCCAGCATGCCTAATTCTGTCAGGTACTGGATACCTCTCTCCATGGTGGTCCATTTGCCTGGGCAATATATACCATCTTCCTTGAAGGGATACCATTCCTTCACACCTGACAGGAGTCGCCTCCAGAGACTGAGGATTCGTGCCCCTCTTCCAATTGCTTTGTCAATGCCCCCTTCCCTAGAAAGGGATCCCAGCTGMTTGGCTTCCTTACCCTCCAATTCCAGGCTACTGGCCCCATTATCCCAGCATCAGAGCAGCCAGGTGACAATGTGCTCGCCTGGACGATGGCTGAAATCTTTCCACATATCTTGCAGCTCACTCAGGGATAGGGATTGGGTGGTTTCCATCTTGCTTACAAGTTCTTCCTCTTCCTCCTCCTCTCCTTTTGATGGCCCTGCTTTTCCATCATCCCTTTCTAGACGAGCTGACTTTCGCTGCCAAGATTTCTTCTTGTGTATAAGAGSGACTGATACCAGCACAGGTTGGTTCTCTGGTTCAGCCGCAGTGACTGTAGCTGGGGTTTGAGTAGCTGCAGCGCCTGTTGCTGGGGTTTGAGTAGCCGCAGTGCCTGTCGCGGGGGTTGGAGTAGCCACAGTGCCTGTCACCGGGGTTGATCTCTGGACGGTATTCCTAAATAGTTGTTTAACCCTAAATAAGACCTGAACCGCATTCAGGAAACATAGCAATAGGAACATGCTTGTTTGAACATCCCAAGGATATTCAACATTCTCAAGAACTGTTGAGGAGAGCTTAATGAAGAGGATAGAAGAAAAAGGAGTTTCTGAAGATATGAAAGGGAAGGTGAAGGAGTGGGGGAAAGTGACACACCACACCCCCCCATCCCCCATAAATTGATTCTCCGAGGAGAAAAGGTGAAGAGTGTAATTATTAATAGTTTCTGAGAGGTGGCTCCCGAGGTACAGAGATGACGGCAATGCTGAGTACGAATACCAGATTAGATTCACGACCAATAATTTTATCATATCATAAAACAGTGTTACACACTGCAGCAAAATGATAACCTTGACCCAGTTACGAGCGGTGATAAACAGCACAACAGGGAACATATACTGCAAGCAAGGTATTACATAACACAACGCTGAGAGCCAACCCAACAACTTTGAGAGCCAATGAATCAACATTGTGACCAGCGACTATTAAACCAATATAATGAATGCCTGTAACAAATTTGCCTTAACACGCTTTGGTCAGATCTGTCATTATCTCAACCCTTCGAGCCCCATGTTGGGCACCAAAACAGGACTGTTGTGTTTTAACCCGGCAGGCAGCCAAACACCACACAGCTGCTCGCTCATTCCCCCTCACCTCCCAGTGGGATGGGGGAGAGAATCAGAAAAAAAAGAGTAAAATTCGTGGATTAAGATAAAGACAGTTTAATAGAACAGAAATGGAAGGGATAATAATAATAATAATAATAATAATAATAATAATAATAGAATATACAAAATGAGTGATGCACAATGCAATTGCTCACCATCCACCAACCGATGCCCAGCCCATCCCCAAGCAGCGATCGCTCCTCCCTGACCAACCACCAGTTTATATACTGAGCATGACGTCATATGGTATGGAATATCTCGTTGGCCAGTTGGGTTAGCTGTCCTGACTATGCTCCCTCCCAGCTTCTTGTGCACCTGGCAGAGCATGGGAAGCTGAAAAGTCCTTGACTAGTGTAAACTCTACTTAGCAACAACTAAAACACCAGTGCGCCATCAACATTATTCTCATACTAAATACATAACACAGCACTATACCAGCTACTAGAAAGAAAATTAACTCTATCCCAGGACAACCTGACTGCCACCTTATCAGAAAACTGCAAGTTAGCTGAATGAGAGAATGGGAAGCAGGGGGAGAAAAAACTTTCTTATGCAATCTTAGCATAAATCGCTTAAACATAATTTACTCCTCATTTCTTCAGCTAAGGTATTTTACAAACAGGTTGCACTTGTGCTATCCTCTTAGTATATCACAAATACATGCTCAGAGATTGCTAAGAGGAGCAGGGAAAAAAACGTGACAGACTTCAAAAGTGATTGAAAGGAAAATTCCCAGAAACTAGGAGTTGAACAACACTTGCTATAAACGAGCATGCCAGACCACTGACTGAAAACAAGCCTGGAAGCAAGGATCCTCCTGCTTCTGAATTTCTTATAGATTTAAAGATTTTTTTTTTTTTAACATGATACGTTGCTTTGATCAAAATACAGAAAGTCTAATACCTGGAAGACTACTTATGTTTTTGCAAATTTGACTTCATGCTTAAGTTTGAAGTAGGCTAACTACTGATATAGAAAAGAGAAATAATAGAGCAGGCTACTCTAATAGTCTGCTAACATACAGTACATGACATTATCTACAGGACTGCCTAATGCACACTTTAACACTGGAGAAGGCTACACGCATCTTTGAAAATATTTTAGTATATTATTTTGCATTTCTACTGCAGCAATGGCCAAGGAAAGAGTAGTTCCTATTCTATAATGCACTATATGCATATTATATAATGTGGCAAACCCTCTCTTTAGCTTGTATTTCTCAGGAATACTCTGGCAGTCAAAATTCTGACAGCCTGGCAAAATAATTACTGAGAACATGAATATTCCGAGGCTGGAATGACACTGATATAACCATATCAGGAGCGGCTGATAATAACACAGCACTAAGAATACCTACCAACTGATGGAGCAGCAACTATAAGGTAAAAGAACAAACAAGTCGACCAAACAAAAATTCTCAGTGAACCCCCCGATCATCTCATGAATACAAAAATCTAGCCCATGAAACCTGTTTCCTACCTGTGAAACAGCAGCAGACTGCAAACTAGACGTGGTAGTCCCTCATTTGATGCTGCAGAAGTTTCTACTGCAAAGGAGACTCTAGGTTCCCAGCTTTCTCATGTGCCTGGTCCAAAGTGTGTGTGCATGCACACATATGT
Organism: Phoebastria nigripes; assembly: GCA_035582835.1. NCBI lineage: Eukaryota > Metazoa > Chordata > Aves > Procellariiformes > Diomedeidae > Phoebastria > Phoebastria nigripes. The sequence goes on along the minus strand of JAYKAV010002097.1, from coordinate 416,439 downwards.
TTTAGATCTTTTTATCTTCACTTCAAAAATATTGGAAAAAATTAACGTTGCAGAATCAAGAAATAAAAAATTAGGGAACATCACACACCCATGCAACCTTTTTGTTTAGTTTTCTTCTAGTGAGTTTCATGATACAATCTTTACTATAATATGATTAAAATCTGCTTTTCCAGCTTATTTGAAGTACAAGATAATACAAAAGAGCATGAAACTTTTTCCAGCTTATTTGAAGTACAAGATAATACAAAGGAGAGCGTGAAACTATGCATTTGCCATTTTCAAATTTTCAGCTGTCTCAATTTGTAACTAATACAATATATTTAATATTATATATTCACACAGCTTTCTAGAGCAACCACCTTTCAAAAGGTGCCAAAAGTCACCATATCATGTGGAACTGGATGCTCTGGAAAGACAGCATGGGTCATCAAGCTCTCAAAACAATTTAAATAGGCATGGGGAAAAGGAGAATTTTTTTTTCCAACTGATGAAGATTTCAAACAAGCGCTCTCCTCTCTTTGTGCAGTTACACACAACAGTATCACTAAAATTAAAAGAAATTTTTTCACATGTTTATTATATAAATGATTTATCACTTTTTCTTAGGGACTGAAACTCTGTATTTTCAGCTCAGAAGATAAGAAGCATTCAGGAAAATTATAGACATTATGCAACTTAACTGCCGAAGTCATGCTGCTCCACAAAAGTTAGTTAACGCAACAGCATCTTTCCATTTTGAGAAACAGGGTCCTTAATGTCAAAATATTAAAACCGTCTCATAACTAATAGCACAGATTTAGTATTAAAAAGAAGATCTAAGTCTCAAGGTAAATCTTCCTTTGAAAGCATTTATTGATCTTTCCTTCACAGCACCGTTCACCATTTCTGTAAAGCAATACTTTTGAGAATGGTGATGCAAGCAATGAATAAGTCACAATGACAAGTGGGTAATAAATAACAACTGACAGACTTTCCCTAAGAACACAGGACTGGTCTCCAAAGGATAAGGATAATCCTAAAGGTGGCAAAAAAGGTTATTGTAGCACAAAAACATCAAAATTACTGGAAATCTGGAGAGGTCTAAAGAAAGTTAAGGAATGTGAAAGAAAAAAGAATTACTGGACTTTATAAAACAAGCTGTAGCAGAATGAAACATGACTACATGAATGGAAAAGACTAATAGATTAAGTCAAGCAATTATAAATCAACAGTTATCTAGCTCTGTAAAATCACAAACATTACAGGTTAAACTCAAGTTCTACAAAATATTATATATCTACACACATTAATCCTTTCTTTGTGCTGGTACATTGGCCAGGATACACAGAAGCTGAAGAAAGCCAAGAAGACAAAGCTATGCCAGGTAGTTTAATGCACCTACTTGGATGACATATTCTGTAATAAACTGTGCCTTTCTGAAATACAACGGTATCACTGTTTTGGATACCAAAAGTACATTACAAAAAAAAGGCCAAAAAGCATCAAATATAGTATGCAGTACAACTTATCAAGTCACTGTGTAAGCAGAACAACAGAAGAAAAGAAAAAAAATAGGGGGCTGTGGATAACACAGAAGACAGCAAAACAAGATGCCTAAGGAATGTAGAACAAACAAGAAAATATTTCAAAGGAAGAGTGTTCATTTGGTTTTAGTCCCTAACTCCTCAGTACCTACTGTCACTTCACAGTCATTTTGAGAATATTATCTATACTTCCTATAAAGACAGGCCATCAAGTAACCAAGTAAAACCTAAATACTAATTTTTTTCTTTAAAAATATTATGCTGTCAAAGATTCTCTCTCATGTGATCAAGTTCCACAGAAAGAAAGAATGCCTTAAAAGAAAAAATGTCTTTAAAAGAATATCCTAAAAAAAGGAGGTCTTAAAACTTAAATTTAATCATAAAGACCCCCCTGGGGTCATAAAATAAGATTCTTATAAATGTCTCCAGTGAGAAAAGTCAGTATTTCTTTTTGTTACATCAAACAATTTTCCATTTTAGATTGCAACATTTATTTTTCTTCTTATAACTAGTGTTATAGCAGAGGCAACTGTTAACCAAGTAAATCGGAGCAGATATTTATTATTTTCTATACAAAAGACATTCCCAACATTCAGTCTCCACATCTTTTGGTATTTCGGAGTCAAAGAAATAGTAGAAATTAAAATTAAGATGACCTTCAGTAATACCCTTAACTACCCTGCATCAGCTCAGATTTTATGAAAGGACATTTGAAAATTATTTAGTGATCATTCTTAAGCAAGTTATTTGAAAACAAGTATTTTTAACCACAGATTTACCTTAAACACATATTCTCCTTCATTAAATATTTCAGACAGGGATCACATAATCCAACTAGATGAAAAGAAGTGTGGTATTTTGGGGGGAGGTAATGATTGTAGGATGGGGTAAAATCATCATTGACATTTTAACTAAAAAGAGAAAAGTGTGTGGACTAAACAGGACATTTCCTATAAGGATCTGCAGTGTCTGCTCTGTCACTTTTCTACCTGGTCTTGGTAAATTATGCCAGGTCTCAGTAGACAGAAAAGCTGTAATTCATCGTCTCCTATAATGTAATCTACATTTATCACTATTTTAATTATGTTGAATCTTAATTTGCTAGTTTCATTGCAAGAAAATACCTTATTCATTTTTCCGAATAGACAGCATCTTATCGTCTCAAAGGTTGCAGTTTAAAATTAAATCCTTCTCCCATTGCCAACCAGATCACACTTGTAACAAATCACCTGTATTTGTTTTCTTCATTAAAATATTATTTTAATTAAGATTTCATTTTCTAAGCAAAATTCCCACTGATCTGAATGACAGATTTGTCTAAAAAGAGTGAACTGTCATGAAGTTACATTGAAGAGATTAAAATCATAACTAAAGTAGCTATTTACTTTAAAGTAGAATTTATATCACTTCTTTTTTCTAATACGCAATTTCTGCCCTTTCTTCATGAAGTAAACTTTCAAGATCACTTTAAAAATTATAACAATCCATGGTTTGGCCATATGGTAGAAAAAAAAAACCCGACTTGTTTTACCATAAAAAAACCCATATGCATGAAGAAGCTCATTAACAAAAATGAAACACCCCCCCCCCAATATTTAAGATTAGCAAGAATTATGCAATCAGTGCAAGAATTAAGCTTGACTCAGAGTTTCAGTTAAATTTAGAGTTACATTCTGACCAAATTTAACATTACTTTTCTGCCAGTAGAATAATAGTTGCTTTACTCAAAAAACATGGGTCACCTTTTTAACTTCTGTAATCGTTTTATGTTAATGGATAGTAAATATGGGGTATTTTCTGGATTAGCCAGTGCATATTATGCCATAACAGTTCCTTCCTCCAGCAACATTTCAGTATATAAAATCTCATGGTAAAAAGTAAAAACGTCATATGACTAAAGGCTAGAGATTACCCATAAAACAGGCAGACAAAAATCAAAGCTTCTACACACTACACTCCTGAAGCATCTCACTTCTTATCAGAGAGGGCCATTTTAATTTAGTCTTCATCATCATTTATTACCAGATCTCAAATACTGCAAGGAGTGGTTTGTGATGTACTATTTACTCCACCAAAATTCTTATCACTTGTTACACAGAAAAAATGGTCTTCAGAAGTAGAAAGCTGGTGCGTTTATCTATCTACTATTCCAAATGAACTCAGGCATGTGGGCAGTCATGTGTTTTACACAAATCATTAGAGATACAGGAATGTTTTGAATAGCCATCAATGGTTACATCATTAACTATAATTTACTGCAATGACTTATGATTTTCATTTCATAGAAGTGCATTAAGAGTGTGTTCTACACATACATTAACACTCCCCATCATAAAATAAAGCCATTTAACTTTTCACAGAGTGACTTTTATGATGCTGTTACAGAAGAAACTAATTGTAGTTAAAGCATTTATTTTTTGAAAGGTCATGCTTTTTTATTGTAGTTTATAATATTTAAATGGCAGCATATGAATGTGAATGTGCAAGTATGAGAATGCAGGGAACATGTGTGTTCAATACTCAACCCGTCCAACAAGTTCTGCAGAAAACACAGAATAAAAAGTTATTTGCATATTAAGCTATAATGAGGTAAAAGAGAAATCTAAATTGTAAATGAGTTTTGGAGACAAATCAATGCTAATGAACAACAATTACTTCAGTCACTGTGTGAATTAAAACAACATCATCAATAAAGCTTAGGCGTTCTGCTGGTAAGCATGTCTTTAGTGCCTGGCAGATCATGCAAGACCTAGTTTAGGACAAGCAGCAAGCACAAAGGAAGTAAGTTTAAAATTATTTTGTTTTGAAGCTCCACTTCAAACAAAAACTTCAGGAAAGCCTACACAACTCAGAAAATCCCATCCAGTTTTAATGACTGCCCTGAATGCCTGATAAAATTTCAGATTTTCACTAGATAATGACAAGAGAGCTTATAAACCTAAAAGAAGACTCAGAACAGTCTCTTTTGTTCCCTTTCTTGCGTGTAAAACAGTCAGTGAAAAATCAAAATGTTTCCTTAAGAAAAAAAGGGCTTCTGTTTGAGCTAAAAATAAGTCTAAACATCCTGTTCTTTACCTGAATGCTCAAAACCAGCTGTAGGTAGTAACCATGTAGGGAGAAACTACAGAGGGCACTGTTGTATCAGTTATCAAGAGTTACAATGGTGACAGGGCCCAAGAACAGAAGATTGTCAGGAAAATAAATAACTAACTAAAGAAAGAATCCGGAGTTAGGAGAGCATGCAAATGCACTAAACCTAAAACAATAATAAGGCAAAAAGACTGAAGCTGTATTTCTGAAGGAAAATGGACTGAAAAAAAAGTTCACATAACAGACTGTCAAGCTGATAGGAATACTGCAGTGCACACATTTGGCATTTTCCTTTGTAGTACTTTCCATGGAAAAGGTAACTAATCATAGCGCCACCTTATCCTTTGCAAACAGCAACCTATTACTGGAATTCCACTCAGAATCAGTATGAAAATGAGTGATGACTGTTATGCAATTCTTCCACAGGCAGAATTTATCAACAGAAAGAATATCTCCGTACTGTACAGGCCTTTTACAGTGTAAAAGGCCAGTTCTGTTTTATGCCTTTTCATAATGAAAGTTACAAATCCATCATTTCTATTTTGAAAATGGTAACGTTGGTGCAATATAAACCAAATGAAATCCCAGCCTTTCCAGAAGAATTACCTTTAAATATACTGATCAGAAACAGTTAAGTGTCCAGTTGAAAATAATGTAACCATGCAATTGCTGTAGGTATGACATTCATATCAAAGGTGGCGGTGGGGGGGGTGTTAAATAAGTCAGCTTAAATAACTTAGCAATTGTATAAGAAAGCAAAATGATTTTTACAAAGAATGAGCTTCAGAGATAAAAATATTTATGAAGACAAATACGATAAATGTTTTACTGTTCATTTATATGAAAACTCGCCTGTCCTTGATTGTATTTTATTAGAACTAACCCCAATTACATTTCATTAAACACTAATAAATTTTAGCACATATATTACCGCTGCCTAATGAGAATTGTAAATAATATAAAGCAGCCAGTTACCTCAGCACAGAATAAGAGAATTCATTTTTTATATTTTTCATTTTTATCCTTAAAAAGCATGATGAAGATGCCAAGTAAGAAACCAAAGTACTGAAATAAGATATGGATAGTACCATCTATTTAAATGAAAATGTAAAGAAAGGTGTTGCTCTTTTTCAACAATCTGATGGCAAAATCCACAAGCAGCATGTTTTACAGTACTACAGCAAAAAACATAGGACTTTTATGAACATTGACTCAAATTCACATTTAAAGAGGAAAGGCTACATGGAAGGTATTTTCAAATTAAGTTAGGCAATTACTTCATGATAAACCAAAGAATAAATGTTAACAGAGAAGATGCTCAAGCAAACAAAATATCTACCAGAAAACTGTCTACAGCTATGTGAATGAATGAACAAAACCAAAACTACAGACAGTGTGGATACTCACTCACATCCACATGCATAAGAACTGTGATGGTAACTGTGGAGGAATTGTGTCTCTAAACATGCAAAGACAGAGGTACTACATGAAAGGAAACTGCCACAGAAAATGAAAATCCAGTATTTTTTTTTAAATTGCAAAACCAGACAACACGAATATATTTACCAATCAAGACCCCGGTTCCTTCACAGACACTGAGACCTGGAATTCCTTCTAAGTGATTTAAGTAATTGTTTCAAGCAACTTGTTAATAGAAGATAAATAAAAACAAAAACTAATGTGCATGTCAGAAATGGGTTTCATCCAGGTTTTGCCATCTTTGGCTTCCAAACAGGCCCTGTATGTGCAATGTTAAGTGGAAAAGTTCACTAAATTTCAAATTCATATATAGTCTATCTTTAGCCTAATTCTGTTTCTAAATCAGAATTATTTTAAAATTGCTGAACATACTACCAGTCTAGTAATCTGTTCAGCTCTTGGTTTTTATTAGCATTGTTTCTAGCAGTCTAGTTTTGCTAAAATAAAGTTTCATCTTATTTTATTGTTTCCAGGTAATAATAAACTTTCACTAGTATTACTTTTATACTCCTTTTGAAGTGTATATGATTGCAGGCAGGCGGGCAGGTTGCATGCATGTAAACAAAACTAACAGTTTGTTAGATACACAGTATTAATAAAATAAATGCATATTAACCTACTAAACATACACTATGACACTAGGCTAAAACAGGTGAAGTTCTCAAGTTAAGATACATGTTAAAACTTAACTGCATTTTAACTCAGAAATGTAGTTCTTTCCTACAGATGTGCAATTGGATCCAAACGGGGCTATTACTGAGGCTGTTGAGTCTATGCATGTCATTTAAATAAAATTCAAACCTTGAAAAAAGTTTTGATAACGTTTACAAAATTGACTTAAACATCTTAATGTATTTTTCCATTTAACTACAATACTGAATGCCAAAATGTTAACAGATAACTCTCTAAATAGTCAAGATATTTAACAAGATATTTGAGGTTCCTTTCTCCCCATGCAATACAGCACATTAAAACCAATTTTACTATCGTAATTTATTCAAAGCTTGATTATGAGCAATAGCTGCAAGAAGAAATACAGCATTGTTGATTCATATACAAGCATTTCACTTAACTACATTGGATAATAGCAGTGCTCCTAAAGGAGTATAAAAGCAAAGTGATTAGAAGTCATTACTGTTAATTAGCATTCACTTTACATTGATAGGGATGAACCTTTTCTGTGCTGAACAAATGGAAGGCTTTTATCTGAAAGTCTGCCAAACCTGGTCAAGGTAGGCACAGAAATAAAGTGTCAGTGACCAGTAAGTAGAATTCAAAACAACAATAACAAAAAAGCAAAACAAAATCTAAGGATGTATCATCATCCAATTAGTGAGATTCAGTTTTTAAACAGGAAAAGGTTTGAAGGGAATGAGTAAAACTGGAAACTCATACTTCACATTCTGCAATCTCACTGATAAAGGGAGGAAATGTGTGTTTATCAAACTTGCTGCGAGTGCACGGTTCATTTGGTGTCCTGTAAACAATGCCTGGCTGCCCATTTCCAAATGCATGTGAGAATCTTGCAACCCAGAACATCATATTCAGCAGGCAAGGTCACACTGGCGATGCCCTGGAAATGGGAAATTAGGAAAACCTGGCAATCAGAGGTTTAAAGCTGACCAGGACAAGCCCTCGGGCTTGCTTACCATCTTTCACCACCAGCCTGACTGTCTCTGCTTATTCAATATTAACACAACAAGACTGAGAGTGAGTGAAAACAACTCCACACACCTAACAGGGAGAAATACAGTGACTTTGTTGTTTACATAAAGCTCAACATTTCTCACGGTAAAAAACTACCTCAAAGATGTTGCTCAAGATTCCCTTCTGGAAAAAAACCTGACCCTTCCTGAACAGTTCAGATGAGACATGGAGAATGACAGGCATCCTGTTGATTAAAAAATTTCCTTGTTCCCATCTCATTTTAAAATTCAAACTAAAAAAAAAAAAAAAAACCTAAACAAACCCTGTCTTGTGAATGGGAACAAGATACATAATTATTTTTACACTGCTTAAAGCACTGCCAACTATGGAATTACTTCTTACCCTCTTCCCTTAATTCACACTCTTATTCATTGCTGATGACAATGGTCATCCCCTAGCTGGAGGAAGATACGGAGCTCCACTCCAGAATTAATTAAAAGAAAAAATAACAAGTCAATTAAAAAAAAAGAATTGTTGAACATGATAAGTGCAAAGGGACAATTCAAATTCTCACAGATAAAAATCTAGTCATTATAAAAGGTAGAGGAACTTAAGTCTATGCCACATGAAAAAACACAGCAAATATTTTGTCTCAAAAAAAAAATCTTACTTTATGAAGAAGCACAGTTATTTATTTCTTGTCAGTGTAGGCAGCCATTTCATACAACCTCTAAAAGTTCACAATTAACTTCCATGTCTAAAGGCAAAAAGAAGTGTGCTAAGAGATATGGTCTCCAAATGTTCATCGAATCAGCATGAGTAGTAGAGGGCCCAAAAAATAAATTCCATTGTTTTATCTACCACTGTTCCCCCTAACTGGGAACTGAAGATTTTTTAGGATGTTTTTTCAATACTGATGTTATAATTTCACTTGCTGTACATAAATTCTATGTTTCATTTGCTGAATTATATATAAAGTTAATCTATCAAAATATCAAGGGCACAGTATTCTTGATCTGCAATAATCTTAAAATATAGGGGAAAAAATTAAGAAGGAGTGATTATTTTGGAAATTCAGCACAAAGACAAATACCTCTTCCTATAATTTAATCTTCTTCAAAAATGTTGAAAAATATACCTTTGAGGAATTAGTCTATACATCTACAAATAATTCAAACCGTAATAGGGAAAATATCAGATTTTCTTCAACTGAAAACATGGGAAATGATGACTAGAACAGAATGGTTCTGCACACTTCTGAACTCTCTGAATCCCATCAGTGAGAGGGGGAAGTTACCTACTTTGTCTAAACTTATAAACTGCAAAAATAGTTTGGTGAACAGCATGCTGAGGTCCTCAGATTACAGATTCTTGAAGTCAATCAGGATTCCATAACTAATAATATTTAGTTCTTTAAGGCTCCTCAGAAAATCTGCAAACCTTATTTGTAGGAGTTAAGAGTACATTATTAATCTTTATCATGTAAATACTACCACTGAAGTCACAGGGACTACCGAGAGCTGATTAAAATGGACACCTAAAAGCCAAATGACTATTTCTAAATACTTTACTGTTTCTTTTAAACACATTTTATAACAGTGAAGACAGTGAAGCAATGCCTGCAGTAGAATACTACGTTACATTTATTCATGTATTTTTCCTGATGGGAGCATCTAGACGTTTGGCTGTACAAAAGCCACAGAAAGTCAGTCATCAGACTTAATCCGAGAACTTGTTTTACCCATTGGCCACAGCAGCTAAATGCTGGAGAAAGGGGAAAGGAAGACTGTTTCCTTAGCATGGAAGACTATTAGCAATAATGAGGAACTGAAAGCTTTATCTTCTGTGAGGGAATTAATCCCTATGCAAAGGCCACAGAATAACCTTGTATTCCATCCACTCATCTCAAACCCTGAAGAACTGTCTCCTGAAGAACTCCAGGTTTTAGGGAGTTTCACTGAATAATGGTAGGACCTAAGTTACCTCTATTCCACCTGAACCTGCACAGCCAAAGTACTTTATCTGAGACAAAATATCATCTTAAATAACATTTAAATTACACAGCTATTGCAATTTTAATTCTCAGACAGGAATACTTCCTGTCTTCAATAAACATCAGTCTGGGTCCATTTCAAAAATCATGATCCTGTCCTTAAAAACTATTAAATACAGGAGTCACACTGTATTAATAAGCTCTTTGTTGCTGTAACCAAAAACTATGTTACTTATTCTTAGTGACTGAGTTATAAGATCATGGCTCCAGAATGCGACAATATTTTAGAAAATAAATTTTCTTTCTTTCCCCTTCCATGTTACTGATAAAATTAAACAGTGCCACAAGCAAAGGCTATTATTATTCAAATGTTTCATACATCCAATATATCCAACATCAATTCTTACTTTTCAGCTGATGAACAATGGATGATATCATCATTAATAATCCTCAGTCCTGAGATCCCATATATTAATTTCTTTCAAGTGTACTCTTTGGTTTTTTGTAAGCTTGCAGGTTCTGAACCCACAAAGTGCACCAAAAAAGAACTCTGACAGAAATAACATGTTAAAACTGAAAATGCACGGAAAATCAACTTGCATGCTTTATAATAAACACGGGGGAATATATTACAAAGAAACTATAAATAGAATCAATTTTTGAAATACTGATTTCAGAAAACTCAAGTACTTAAAAATGTTATTGAAAAAGATGAAAAAAAAGCTAAAAGTAAAAACATTTTTATCAAGTTCAAGAATTCTACAAATTACTCCAGCAGTAGAAACTTACCAAATAAAGGCAAAGCCTTCACAGAGCAGAGGAGATAAGGCAAGAAACTTGGAAGAGGACAGAACTGTCTACTGAAATAAATTATCTTGCATTGTTTTATATAGTCTGGAAGTTGCTACAACCACTGCCCTAAACAGAAGTTTAGCCAAAGTTTAGCCATAGTTCCATGAGATACAGAAAACAATCCAACATTCAACCCATCTAACACCACTTCTGTATGTGCTTGAATAAAACATCAATGTATTATTTGGACAAGATCATAATTACATTGAAAAGGGGAGAAAGCAGTTAAATATGCCTACATTGAGGAGTATGTTGTAGGAAAGTTTCATAAAAACGCCTCCATGCTACAGTCTTTCCAACCACTAAAGGGAAAGAAATACAGTTTTCCCACACATTTCCTGGTTTCAAAGACAGCACCATGATAAAACCCTGAAGGATAATTCAGAAATTCAGATAACTAAGAAACTCTAGTGCTTACATGCTTTTCTGGAAAAAGCTCCAATACACAAAGCCACAAACACGGACAAACAAGGGTATCAGTAATCCCTATTCAGTAACACGGACAGTAGATTAAATTATTCCTTAGAGTTCAGGATTTACATGTCTCACAAAGTAAATATTCTACTATCAGGTGAGGATTGCATAGTAAGRTACATTTAGACATCATATAAATACTCTGATATGTTTCACAATATATATTGAACACAGAATCTAAAACATGGCATTAGGCAACTAAAAAATAAATATAAACTTCCTTCATATCTATCAATCACCTGGCTTTGTGACAATAAAACTAGCAGGTTTACAGTCATTAGCAGTCAATATCACTTTCTGAGTCCCATGAACTAGAACAGGACTGTCATCCTGGTTTCCCAGCACTGCAGAGGAATATTTAACTTCTTAGAAATCTTGTTCTCATAACATTGTTTTTAAAAACATCAAATACTTTCAAATTCATACTAGGTTTTCAAAAGTGTTTGTTTTAATTTTTTACTAAAGAAGTACTTGCAATACAAGCGTTCTTTACAAACTGAAAGTGAGGCACACTATGTGATTTTGATCTAGACACACCTTTCCTGTATCCTTGGGCCCAAACCATTTGACAGAAAAACAGAGCTATGTTAGTTTGACCAGTGTTTTGAAATTACGTCCACTCAACGATGCGTTTTGACAAGGCTTCYGCAGAATTCCTCCCCTCCCTTCAACAGAATGCAAATTGAGCTCTCTGTTTAAAACTATTAACATTTCAGGAAAAAAATTCCTAAAGCAAAATCCTCAGTGATTAAGACTTACATAGTAAAGCTACAAAACTGCAGTTACAAATAAATGTGAAAAACTAAAAACAGAAATCTTTCAAAGTTGCCRTTAACACACAAAAGAAGAATTTTCATGTCTTTTTCTTAAAACTAAAAAACCAAAGACCTACAGCTGCTGTAGTTTACGTCCCCCTGATAATTTTGCAATTATTCATCAGAATATGCAAGACTTCTACTGAAACTTTTGCACGAGAATTTCATAGATAGCTTTGACTGTAAAGGCACGGTTATCCGAAGTCTAACATAAAGGCAGTATATTGTTAATATTTATGTCTTTAAAATATCATATAGTGGAATTAATATTTCTATAAAGGAAAGAAATAGTTATTTAGTTCCAGACAACTTGATAACATCTCTTTCAACTATAGTTATAATTATTATGTACAAACTTCCAAAGCAGAAGTTGTCAAGATTTAACATTAGCATTAATTTATGTCAGGCATCCATTTCTCCAAAGACAGCAAGAATCGAAAAGGAAGTATCATCTTAATTGCCACTAATCTGCCCATTTTTAATTAAATTGATCAGTAATTTATTATCTTACCCAGTGGCAGAAAGCTGTTAGTATGCAGCTTTAAGAGACAGCATATGCTAGTCCTTCTAATTTCTAATACTATCATGGTTCAAATATAATTTAAAACTGCTGTACCATATTTCTTTCAATTCCTGTACCGCATGATGTGCACATTCCATTTAAAACCTCTGTGAAGCACTCTAGAGCATAATCATGGAATCACAGAATCATTTAGGTTGGAAAAGACCCTTAAGATCATTGAGTCCAACCGTAAACCTGACACTGCCAAGACCACCACTAAACCATGTTCCTAAGCACCACATCTACACGTCTTTTAAATACCTCCAGGGATGGTGACTCAACCACTTCCCTGGGCAGCCTGTTCCAATGCTCGATAACCCTTTTGGCGAAGAAATTTTTCCTAATATCCAATCTAAACCTCCCCTGGTGCAATTTCAGGCCGTACAGCCTACATGCACTGTTCTCCTGTTTCGTAGTCTCATACCCAACATAGGTGTATGATCTTGATTTTACTTTAGAGGACCATGATTCCCCTGCCAAAAACGTTTAGAAGATGTAACATTCGACTCCAGCATGGTTCAGGAAGCACTCTGCACTCAAGCCACATTCTTAGGTCTTATCTGCAAGTTAATTTTTTTTAAACTGAACAAAGAATAGGTCTGAAGCTTTTAGGTTCATAAACCTCAATTCTCATTTCAGTGCAGGAAAGGGGAGTAGAAAATGTTCAATACCTGAACTGAGGACTACAAATATCTTTAGCTGAAGTTTGAGAAAGTAGTCTACAAGTTTGATCATTAAAATTTAAACATGTATTTACTTTTTTTTAAAATAGCAATTAATATGATTTTCTGAACATTGTATTGTTTTAGTACTGTGCACTGTAGTCATCAACACAATTAACTGGAATAGACATAGCATGTTCACTCAAACTTTGTGTAAAACCTCTGGAGTCAATGGGAAGTTTTCTATTTGTTTCAATGAGATCTGATTTAATTCTGGTGGAAAATAAAGTACTACATGAAACATTTTGGAAAAGAACAGAGAATAAATTCCAAGTGTTTTAGGAAATAACGCTCATTATCTCCCTTTAACTGGTTTTATAGCTAAAAAGGATTGATATATGTTATTGCTATTAGAATATAGTTACAGGGCTACCAGAATCAAAACTATCATTGTAAAATATTCTGTAATACTTTGTGAATGATCTGCAACATACAAACAAATAACAGATTCTGGTTTACAGAGCATAAGTGTACACAAATGGAGACGTCTAGACATTACTTTTCATACATTGATAAATGCACAAAACCCAAAAGATCTCTCATTCCAGTAATCAAGCAATGCATTATTTCAAATATGAAATTAGATAAACATTTTATTTATAGATAATTTTTACAATTATGTTTTTTGTATGCCAAGCACCTGTTACAGGTGTTTTTATTAAATAGGAACAAGGTTTTGGCTTGAAATGGGGATTAATAAGTCTGATATACATTGGGGAAAAAGGAATAAAGTTACGCTATATATTTACAGTGCCAGGGAAAACAAAGGAATAGAAATAAAACTTGCAAAAGTGTTCAATTTTTTTCTCAAAGCTTTCCTTAAATAGCTAAATGGATCATTTACTTAAATTCATAAATGAGTTAAGCAATATAATTGTCCCCAAATATTTAATTCTTTTCATTCAGCATACCTTAACAAGTTTCATGAGGTGGTAAAGGTCTTCAACCTCATCTTCCTGACATGTGGTATACACTCTTCCAGTATTTACACTGGTACCCTTTATGAAACCACGATAGAGTGGCAAATCCAATGCATCAGCATATAGGTCAATGGCATGGTGTCCTACTGTCTGATACATGTAGCTGTCCAATTCATCAGTCTGCCCTGCCACAATTAAGAAACAATCATATTAGGTACATTATTTCAACAATTACAGATAATCACAATACTACAAAGCACTGAAAAAATCTAAATGTTAATATTTTTCAGTTCACGAACAGATGTTTGGTGACAATACCTCTATAAACACGGAAAGAAAAAAAAATAGATTTCTCCACCCAACAGACGTATGGAGAGGAAGACATCTGTCACAAACATGCTGCCTATTTGGAAATTGTGGTGTCTATTTCTTCTTTAGTATTCCTCCCTACTTCATCCAAAAATCTCATAACGGTCCAATCCTGCTCCTACTTATATGGTAATTTTAATAGGAACACAGTTCAGAGGCACAAACCCAGATGCACTTCAACATACTCAAAGCAAGAAATTTGGAATGCACTGCAACACTGAGAATAAGCAATAGGTTGTCAAAATTTCAAAAAACTTTACTGTTAAAATTGTTACCATGGTCATCAAGAAAGAAGAGGAGATTATTTCTGCTTAAGTAGAATAAAAGTAGACCACTACAATGTTTTGACATTACTTAATATACAAAAAGAAAAGGAAATCTGTTACAATATCCAGGCCCTTTCTACCTTCACTCCTTTTAAAAATTAAGCTCGAAATGAAATCAACTCTTTGCCACTATTTCCTTAACCAGGAGAAAAAAATTAACTGAATTTTCTTACAAGCAGTTTGTAGCTAGCAGATAAGAAAAAAMCAGCTAAAATGCAGACATCATGGATTTGAATTAAATCTCAAACTATACAATAAACCGTTTACATATAAAATCTTTCAGATAGTTTTTCAAACAGATTGATAAAGCACTACATCATTATTAGTGAAATCTCCACTTTATTAAAAACTAACACAGTTCACTATTTTAATGCTAGTTTGTAATACTGGAACTTCTCTTGATTTACACAGACACATCAAGCATCTGTGCTGTATACCTATGTAGCACATCTTGCTAAAAAAAGGTCTGTAACATTGATCAAAATAACTAATTTGTGATGTAACAATTAGGTCGTCACATTTGATGCCATACAACAGATACACTTTTGCTCAAAATAGGCAAATCCAAACCCATAATCACAACTAACCAACCTAGACCGGAAGAGTTGATTTAAAAGAAAACTCAGTGTTTTTCTCCATACATGAATATGACAAGGTCTTTAAACTGATATTCAGTTCAGAATACACAGTTTCTTTATTAATTGAGACTCTCCATGCAACAGTGGTACAAGATAAAATAAAATGAATGGCATAGAATCCGCTATTGCCTGAAGCACCTCAATTAACTTTCCACAAAATTTCCAACTACACACTTAAAGAGAGCATTTTATGATTTTAATGACAATATTCTACATTTCTGATGTGGATAAATTAGTTTAAAGAAAACATATTTCAACAAGATTAGAGATGATTATGTCCTAGCTACCCAGAAAATAAATTGTTCCTGTACTCCCTAGCATTTGCCAGTTCTGTCCATGACTCGTTTGTGATGGCAGCTCCCTTTTTCCTTCACTTTCTATGTATCTTCCTACCCTACAGTTACCAGATATCATACTTAATTGTTTAACATATGTTGAACAGTTAACCTATGTTAACATACTTTAACATTCTCCCCTACCAACTGGGAAACAACTCACTTCCTTTTCAAGTCTCACTTCAATTTATGCTGTAGTCCAACACAGAAGTACTCAGCTTACCCTCTCACCACTGACTTAGGCTACCTGAGTTTCTCCCATTCTCTTTCATAGAAATAAGTCTAGGTGCAGCCTGTGAGGAACTGATCAGAAAACTGGTCCAAGCTAAAAGGAAGGAAAAAGGCGGGAAAAAGAAGTGCATCAAAGTCAATTCCAACCCAGAGCAGTTCCTCAATGCAGTTCACAAATGCTGGGCTAGAACTATGGAGGAAGATACACAAGGCTAAAAACAAATGAGCAGCAGCAAAACTGCATATTTCTGGCAGCTGGAATGGTTTATGCCAGTTTAAAGCATTTCTAGAAATACAGTGTATGTTTTGTTTGATGATATCCTCTACCACCTTTTACTATTTGTGCTACTGAACTCACACAATCCCTTTGTTTACCATCAGGAATGTTCATATTCTCCCTTTTTCAAATTGTGTAAGCCTTTCTTTTACTGATCTTCATCTTCTTGTAGTTTTTTCCCCTTTAAGGAAAAATATTTAATATGTCTCCGTAGCATTTTCTTTCTTCTACCTCTTTTAAGATTTCTAGATTGCCCTTCAATATGCAAAACTATATAAAAACACATAAAGGAACTTAATTCAGGCACAGCTGTGCCTCCATTGTTTCTAATATAAAAAAAAAAATCTCCTGTAAGAAATGTGGCTTTCATACCTGTGTTTTCGGCAGGTCTTAAATTGGCTAGAGCAACAATCTGATGCCCAGCAGCAACACACTGCATCATATTATAACAGCTGTCCTTCCCACCACTGTAAGAAAAAGAAAATAGTGGCAATTAAAAGTACTGATAAAAGGTTTAGCCCCTTATGACTTTTGCCTAACTGGTTATAAAGCTGGTTATAAAGTTTTGAAATAAGAAAGAGGTTGCAAAATACTAGCAGTAGGAAAAGATTATTTCACCATACAACATTTACTGTATATGTATAGTGCCTATATACAGTATCCATAAAGCAAATATCCAGTTCTGTATCTTATTATTAATCTGAGAGATTCCATGAGAACAGCCACTTACACTGGAATCCCTTCAGAACAAGGACTGTCTTCTACTCCAGAGACGAATTACTCTGTACTCATTGCTAGATAACTTGGATTAAAAAAAAAAAATCTGCTCCAGAGAGTTGCCAGCATTAGCAATCTTTTTAAATGAAGACTGTCATGTTAGGAATAACATTTATCCTTCACAGGATACTTTGCCTAAAGTTTCAACATTTTAAACGTACTTCCCATTCTCAAAAACTGTAATTATTACGGGCAGTAGGTTCAGTTGACACTGCATTGAACATAGAAATTTTTTACTGTATATAACTGCAAATAAAAATAATTACTGCTGATTAAAAAAAAAAACAGAAAAACAAACAGAACAATATTCTTCTCTGAGGCCAAGAGATGATACTCTAACACAGAGAATACAATTAATTTTGACATTCATTCAAGATCTACTGGAACCTTTTCCACTATCAGTGAGGAAAGAATCCTGCTCTTCTGGTG
This sequence comes from Phoebastria nigripes, assembly GCA_035582835.1. Lineage (NCBI taxonomy): Eukaryota > Metazoa > Chordata > Aves > Procellariiformes > Diomedeidae > Phoebastria > Phoebastria nigripes. Next base: position 398,980 of record JAYKAV010002097.1, on the reverse strand, counting down.
TAACTGAAATATAGTATTTTTCATGGATTTTAATCACTATCAAAAGAAATATTACAGTCTAACTATAAAACTAAGTGTGCTCTAGAATACACACTGCTTACAAAATCCACGTTCAGACTCAGCCTTCCAACTACAACTGCAGGTGGAGATTCTGTGCAGCTTCTTTAAATGCCAAGGCACAAAAACCAGTCCAGGGCAAGAACTGGAACAGAGATCTAGACCAGCTCTGTAAAACTGCGTCTTGCCTTAGAGTCACTGAGACATGGACAGGAGAACAGATAGTACAAGCAGTCGTTGCTACAATAGACCGTCAGTTTCCTTGTGATCACACTATTACCAACAAACTTCTTCAGCATTTCCAATGTAAAGTTCCCATTTTTATCTAGCCCTCTATGCAAGAGCCTGAAAGTGCGTTACAGGAATGTAACCATACAGCTATTCCCCTCAATTTCTGCTTTTATCCATGCTAAAATTCTGTATGCTGACCTTAATTTGCTGTATAGCTCAAACTTAAAGTAGAAATAGTATAAATAACATAGTATCCTTTTGTACTTAACAGATTTTCATAAAGCAGTTGCTTATGTTTCAGTGCTATAAAAGTAAATATAAATATGATAATAAATAGATTCTTAATTTGAGGTTCCATCTCTACTTGGCATTATTCTCATGCATACCTACAACTTTCTTCTAACCTATATATGGACAAAAAAATTTTAAAAAATCCTATGTTCATTAATTCTGGATACTGTGCTTGACAGCTTGAAAACGTAGATAGTATTCACTTCATAATGAGAAATTTCAGGCTTAACAGAATCATAATGAGACAAAGGCTCTTTTCTTTCTGAATTACTTCATTCTAAAAAATAAAAGCCTCCCACTAATTCTGATTTCAACTCCAAACACAACTTCAGAAAAATAATTATATGACAGTAGATAATTGCTTATGCTGTTTACAGCATTTCACTATCAATTTTTTTTAAATCAAAAATTAAAAGGACACTAGAATAAATCTATTAAACTTTTCAATTAATTTATCAAAAAAAAAAAAAAAAAAACATTTCACTATCAATTTTTTTTAAATCAAAAATTAAAAGGACACTAGAATAAATCTATTAAACTTTTCAATTAATTTATCAAAAAAAAAAAAAAGAAATGTTAAGATGAGGCTACATTCAGATTTCCCACATTTGACCACCGATTACTTGATCAAAATTTGTAGAGTGCTCACTGGATCACATGCTACTCACTGTACTGTTATTTATTTTCTATATTACTGTTACCACGACCCCAAAAACTAACCCTACCAAGAAACAAAACGAAATGGTGCCTACCTACAAGGCCTTCTACTCTAGCTGTAAAACACATGGTGGTTAAGACCAATCAAGCCAGACAGCCCATGCTGTGGGAGGAAGGTGGACTCGGCACAGTCCCAGCCTGGCTGTTGTCTAATAGATTGTAAGAAAAAAAAAGAAAGGAAAAAAGCTTTAAGAAGAGAGATGAAGGCAGGTACTGAGGTAGGCTGGGGACTCCTCTCAATTCTCATCACAGAAAAAAATCACAAGGCCTTTTTGTAGAAAACTGTAGGAAGTTGGGCCACAGTCAGGGTTAGTTTTGACAGTGTTGCAAGTATGTTAACAGGTAGGCTTATAAACAAACAAAATACCAGAAGAAAAAAAATATGGTAACCATAAAGATACAGGTCTATAAAAGGCTTCTGAGCAAAATTCCTTTCTATTGACAAGTGTAACCATTTACAGTAGGAAAATTCTAGAAGAATTAGAGAGTTGAAAAACATTGTATTTCAGGTAGAAGACTGGCTTTAAAATGTCTATGATTTAGCACAAAACACAATACAGGGTTTACCCCATAAATACCGCCTTAAAGCAAGACTATCAACTTTAAGTGTGGCCAACATTTTAGAAGAAAAAGAAACAGGTTAAAGTAGTTTTATATATAATCCTGACCCTTTCAAAAGTAAGCAGCACTTTTCAAATACTTTTTTTTTCCCCTCTGATCTTTGAGGCTAGCTCTGTTACAAAGACTTTAGACACTTTGATGTCTCTTTAAAACTCTTCTTAAAACTATTAGTGAAACTAAATCCATCCTTGTAAAATTGCCCATTAAAATAGCAATTGTGTTAGAAACCCATTTTTAGGATTTTATTTCATCCTGCCTTTTAACACATTCCTCTGCATAGAGAATATCAAAATAAATAAACCTGGAAGACAAAAATCTTATCTATAAAACAAGAAAAAGCACCAAAGCCAATTTTCCTACTCTGTATTTAAGCAAAACTTGAAAAACGTAGATATCATTTGCTGTATTTTTTCCTCTTTGGATGATGTTTGGAATGATTTGCAATTGTTGCGGCCAAAGCCCAATTTCAACAAGGTTTGATATTAGACATTGCCTGAGAGAATTTAATACATTAAATGTTAAGACCGCAGTAAATAGTTACTGCACCCAAAAATAAAAATACACTGCTCACATCCGCACAATCCTTTTCCATTTACAGGTCTCCTAGCTTGTTTTTTTTTAATTAACTATTATTTCTCAAGAAAAGAACACACCTATCCTTGTCAGAAAATTCTGTTAATCTAGTTCTAAAAAATACAAAAAGCCATTTACAGTACAAGAACTGCAGAAACTGACAAAAAGCGGCAGGAGTGTGGGGGAGCAAATACAGCAGCCCCTGACAGACAGGGCTGTATCAAACTTCAACTATTTAAATGAGTGAGCTTCATCTTTTTAAAAATGAGAAAAATGAAATCTCTCTCAAAAGACATACTACAAAACCTATCGTTAAGAGTTCAGAAAATCTATCCTAAGAGAGCTTAAGATATTCGGAAAGGAAAAGCAAAGCACCTGAAAATGCAACTGCAAACGAGCAGAGCTCCCCCTAACCGAAGGGCATGCGGCAGAGGCTCTGCACCCCCAGGGAGGCAGCTGGTCCCCGCCCTCGCCTCCCCCCACAACGCGCCGCCGCCGGCGGCTCCGGCGGCTCCGGGCCCGCTGCCCCACAGCCCGGGCGGCCCGGCTCCCTCCGCGCTGGAGACGGGCTAACTCGGGAGACCGGGACAACGGGGAGCAGGCGATCGGGGAAAATAATTTGGGGTTTTTTTAGGTTTTTTGGGTTTTTGTTGGTTTTTTTTTTTTTTAAACAGACACTAGTCGTTCTTGAGCGTCCCGGGAATGAGGGGAAAGCAGAAGAGAAATTGTTACAGCTTTACGCTGCCTATAGGCAGGGATCGCCTCACCCCGGCACTCAAACGCAGCCAGCCCACCGGCAGCAGCCAGCCAGCAGCCGGCTGAGAGCGAGACGCCGCCGCAGCCCGCTCGCCCCGCGCAGGGAGGTGGGGGTCGGCAGGACACGCGGGAGGAGCCGGGGCAGGAGGGTCTCCCAGGCGGCGCTGGGTGGAGCGCGACCGCCGGACTGCTCCCGAGCGGGCGGGCGGGCGGGCTCGGCCTCTCCCCGCGCCCTCCCTCCGCCGCAAGCCTCCGCCTGCGAGACGCCCCTCGCTCGCCCACATGGGCGCTCTCTCAGCCCGTTACCTGATTAAAGCCACTACTCTCATGTTGCTCACGGGCCTGGGGGGCGGTAACACTAACAGGGAGGTGCGAAACGCAGCGGGGAAAGAGCGCGGCCGTCCGGGCCACCCTGGGCCGCACACGCTGCCGGCTCCTCCGTTGCTACCGCCTGGCCGCCTCCCCTCAGCGGACCCTCCTCCCGGGGCAGGCCGGGAGACTGCCTGAGCGACTGGGAGGCACGGCAGGCCGCCGCCTCTCCGTGCCCGGGAGAGGTACGCTGTCTCTGCCGCAGCCCTGCGAGCCTTCCGGGGCGGTGGAGGCCGGGCGCAGCCCAGCTGAGGGMAGCGTGGAGGGCGCGGCCGCGGAGGCAGCGCGCGGGACGCCTATGGAGGGCAGGGCGGCCGGGCTGGTAGGCCCGGGCGGGTCGCCTGCTGCCGGGGCTGCCGTGTGTGTCAGGCGCGGAAGCGGGCTCGCCCCAGCTCCTCTGCCGCCTCCCCCTGCCCGCCTTTTTCCTTCTTGTCTACAGCGAGCAGCAACGGACCTGTTCTAAGTGATTGCTGTGTAGTGAATGGGAGCGACCGAGTGAGGTGGCCGGTGCGTCCCCTTCCCCTCGGGTGGCTGCTGAGGGGACAGCGGGGCGTAGTCACAGCTCGGCTTCACCGCGGCCCGGGGGAGGGAGGCCGGGAAGGCCCGCTGTGAGGGGAGGAAATGCCGCGGGCCTTCAAAAGTCGCCGCGGGCCAGTCGTAATCGCGGCTGCGGGAGCCGGAGCCCGGCGTGGGCGCTCTCAGCCACCCTGGCAAGCTGCTGGGCGAACCGGGCGGCGCCAGGTACTCGCCCGGCGGCGCGTGACCCACAGGCCGCTTGCGGGGCGGTGGGCGAGAGAGCGGCGCCCCCTCAGCCCCTCACCTCGTCCCTCTGGGGGGCTGATGAAGTCGACCCTTCCGAGTCGCCGTAGTCTCCTCCAGCTCCAGCAGCCCGTGTCGAGCGGCCGGAGCTGGAGGCGAGCAGGGAGGAAGAGGAGACCAGACCTCCCGGCTGCCTCGCTGAAGGCCTCTGCGCTTGCCTGCGAGCACAACATATCCACCTGCACCCTCGGGTTCAGCTTCTGCAGACCAAAAATCTAATCTTGTCATGTGATCCCTGTTTTGGGCTAATTTTCTGAGCAATCCTGCTGTTAACGCGTATGACGGACACCACTATAGGTTTGTGGGCTGAATCAACAAAAAGCTTACCCGGGTACCCAGTCTCTCAGTCCAGACACAATTTTATTTCTCCCAAGTCACAGAAGAAACCTGTGGGTTAGTTCTGCCGATGAAACCATATTGCTAGACTAGGAGTCATACCACCAGATAAAACCACTGCTGGGGGTATTGTGGCAGTGTTTTGAGCAGCGGTCTGAGGGCCCACCACTCTCCAGGCTTTGATCCAAAGGCCTGCGGGTCCAAAACGGGGACAAGAAACCACTGGTGTGCTGTTGGTTGCTCACCCTTGCTGGAGCCTGGTGTAGAGGGTCAGCAGGGACAAGCGCAGTGTCTCAGGGTGAGCCTTGGTGCTGCCCCGTGCAGTGTCTTCACCTGCAGTGCCACCGCTGGTGTCTACAATCCAACCTGTAAATTGGCAGCGACCAGGAATGCCGATTCACAGTTCCTATTGAATTTAGTTGCAGCAACCGGTGCAGCTAACATAAAAGGCTTTGTTCCTCAGGGCTGGGATGAAGGGTATGCTTTATGCGTTGCGAGTGCTAACTTATCAGCCCACTGTAACATGATATTATACAATGCTATATAACAATCTGTACCAATCAGGCTTTGCGCAAGCCTCTGAAAAACAAGTTCCTTGCACATGAATTGTTGGGTCTGAAGTTCCCAGGAAGAAAAATGATGGAAGAAAATGGAGAAGAAAATATTCTAAGAAAAAGCATTTTGTTTATAGCAATAAATGTGCCAAAATAAATGCCTAGTGAGACAGATCTATAAGATTTTTTATTTACAGGTCATGAAGCAGTTTGAAAGAGCACTCTTTGTTTTTACATGATTTGTGTCTGCACGTGATTTGTAGAGTAAGTTACTGGATGTTGTAAAATAGGAGTGGATAATTATGGGCAGATATGAAGGTGATGATTCCTTCCTAAATACACTTTTGAAAATTTAAGAAGTGACAATCAGTATAAAACTTATTTGATAAGTAGTTGTGAAGAGGTAGTAATCACAACATGGATCTTTCTGCATAGGAATAATTACAAAAAGCACGTGTTTTAAAAAATAAATCCTCAGTTCATGCTTTGGCCATCACAGGCCAGCAGTTATGAGACAAAATATTTGACTTACATTGGAATTACTTACAGGACAGTTGGATTTCCTTCTAGTTTAGTGATGATGACTTAATGCGTAATTCTTAGACAGCTCTTTGTGCTCTTCAAAACATCTTAGATGATCTGAAAGAGGGTTACTTAGATGTGAAATTCTGATGAAAGGGCAGGGATTTTGGTAGGGGGTTGGGGCTTTTTTTTTGGCTCAGCAAGGTAATGGAGGCCTGTTCTGAATTAAAACTAAATCCAGTGTACTCAGAGATTTTAGCAGAGATTACTAAATTGAATGAAGCAATACTGCGTAGTACATGAACTGGTAGAAAATAACCACATCTCTGAGGAACTGTAAAAAAGGCAGAACAAAGGTATTTGATTTCTTGCCAAAAAAAAAAAAGGGGGGGGGAGGGGAGTATTTTATCATACATCACCTCTATCTTTTCTGGGTTTGAATGAAATATTTTTATTTTTGATTATCACAAGAAAGAATATTTCAGCTGGTAGTTGTGAACACTTAAAAGATGCTCATTTACAATACTTAGCAATGATACATGGAAAGTCTAAAAATCATGTACATAAGTTATTCTGCTGCTTTGGAAAATGGAGAGGCCATAAAATCAGTAGCTTTAATCACACAGCTTTATAACAAATATTCAAAGACTTGTAAAGCTCTCTTCTAAGTAGCATTGTTAGAAGATCTGGAAAAGAGAATAATTCTGAAGTCCCCTATTTTCTCAAAGGTCTGTTATTATTAATCTATTCTGATACAATGTTGCTGTTTTTTCAGCAGATGGTTCTATTGCGTTCAGTTTTACAGCTTTCAAAAAACAAATTTCCACTTACAAGTCAGACTTGTTTGAAGTAGAAGTTACATATGACACTGCAGGACCAAAGTCTGCTTCATTTGCTAGTGAGACTGGAATTTTTGCTTCCATTTGATGAAGACATCAGTAGCTATTTGCACAAATAAAAAAGTGGGATTTGGCTCCCAGAATTTGTGAAATATGTCAAAACTGAATTAGTAAAGTGGGGTTTCAAAGCAAATCTGTATTTTACCCAAAAAGATGCTGTTTTCAAATTATTTGGAATATATTCAGTGAGAAAATCTGTTCACTCTTACTCACCTGATGAAGTATCTTTGGTGTAGTGTCACTGCTCTTAAAAGGTTCTGCCATGCGACAGCGGACAAAAGGCAGTGCATCATCTCTCAAGCTGATTGCCCCAGGACATTCTGCTATACTTCTGCAGCAGCTGAAACAATAAAATTTACCAAAGCTGCCTTTCTTCTCAGAGAAGTACTGGCTACTTTGTACAGAAAACCAGCAATGGCTCGGCACTTCTTTCTCACCCTTTTCTGCCTAGAAAGTTGAAAATAATTATAATGAATTAATATAACTGGAGGAACCTGTCAGAGGATTAAAAAACGCAATGCAGTATCCCTAACGATCTGGAATAGTTAATTAAGTTCTCTTATAAATGAGTTCCAAAAATAACTTACTTTCAGTAAGTTATTCTGAGAAACAGTCACTTTAGCATACCTGAGCTACAGTGCCTATTAGAAAAGGGCCAATTATCTAGTGATTGGCAGTTAAAGGTGAACTGCTGAAGTTCTTAATTAAAAGATTTCCTATTACAATCACCAGTAAGTAATGGAATACTGCATATATGAAGCAGACGTAATGTTAGAAGGATAGTTCCATTTTGAAACAAAGATTTTGAAAATCATCTCCTCCTTTGCTTACCGTGCCAAGTCCGAAACGGGAATGTTACATTTTTTACGGTTGTAGCTGGCAACGTGCCACTATTGCCCCTCATTAGTGTCCTGCTCTGACTCTCCTGCAGTCAGAGGTGTTTCCCTCATCTAACGGGTGGCAGAATTTTCACTGCTGTTAATACCCAAAGCTGTTTATGTAATACAGAAAAATGATTTGAGATTTTACAGGAGGATACTTCTGTCTTTTTAACTAAGAAACTGGCTGTGGAGCTCCTTAGCTGCCTGTCATTGACAACTTCCCCAAATTTTCACTTACTTCACAGTAAACAGGATATTATCAACTCTTCCCTGAGATATACTGGAATTCAATTTGGGGAAAAAACTTCTGGTTTGGAAGCACAAGATATATTGYGATACTACTAAAATCTGAATGAAAGGAATTTCTCAGGAGGCGTGTCTCCCCATCCGGGTGTAGAAGGACTCAAGGTCATTCTGTCTACATTTCAAGCTTGCCAGATACAAAGAGCTTTGCTCTGAATGCTGCATAACATGCTCCATGCTAACAGTGCATTATGCCCAAGATAATACAGCCTACTAAGATTAGCTCAAACACCTTGTCACACTGTTCACCTCTTTTTAGGCAGAAATAGGCATGCAGTGACTTCAGGTCTGTCTCCACACAGATATGGCCCCGGTGATCAGCGCGGTACGTGATGGATGACATACCATACTATGGGCTTCTTGCTCTTAAGTGCTCCAGATAAACACTAATAAAATATATACAGCGAATCCTATAGTTCCTAGTTCTGATAAGACAAGGCTAGTCATTTTCATAGGTGATTTGACTTGTTTCTGCAGAACTATGAAATCCAGCAACTTTACTTTGTCCCCTATTTAGCATTCAAGAAGACTCTTAGACCTGTATTTATTAACCACTGCAACAGAAACAGAATTTAGCCTAAGATAGCATTATATATGTTCTTGACTGATAGGTAATGGTCCTTATATGGTGCTAGTTATTCTAAGCTTTTGATGAACTTAATTTTCATTAATCATTCTACCAATCTTCAGCGAGTCAAAAGTATAAAGTTAATCTTATAAGATCACGCCTCCATCAAAATGACCAGTCTGTTTCCATTTCCAGCAGGCACTAGCGCAAGCTAAAATTAATATTCACTGGCAGCTGAACAGTTTTTTCGCTTGACTAGATCTGTTTTCAGTGTTTGAAATTTTTACTTTATTATTAAAAGCACTAACAGTAGTTACCACCAAGAGAAACTGTCAAGTTTCACTATCAAAATCTTTCGTTTACCTTTTTTCTGTTCAGCTTAATGCATGGGATTTTAATGTATTTTTCTCCATATGAAGTCCTTCAGTACTTTCAAATATGTCTGAGCACCTCCAGCTCACCAGAAAGCCTGTAGTACCAAAGGAGTTTCTATTATACATATATCTATTTTGATTGCAATGGAAAAGTTAAGCGTGGATGTTGTATTTACAGGTTAAAGAACCTCTATATCCTCCTGCCTTTTTCTCACTTATAAAGAAAAAAATGTATTTTTTAGAAATAAACATTTCAATTTTTAAATTTGCATAAGTTTTAAATAAATACAAAACAAATGTGAGAGCTATTCTAATGTTACATTGAAACAAATGTAGATCAGAGATGAGTTTATTGTAAAGAAGTACAATTCAAAACCAAGTCCCTGTTATCTAACGTGACTTGTTTCCTGTGAAGCTATATTAACTGCCGATGAAGACTCTGAAGATGGAAATGTTGGAGCATTTCTGTATGTTAGAGACTATGATCTCCTATTAACCATTCTAGAGGAGAAGAAAAAGATATTTTAGACTCAGTAATCCTTATAATGTGTTCATCATGCAACAACTTTGAGTCTAACCCTATAGGCTTTAATTTATTGGGAGTTAGCCATCTATTTGATGGCTGCAAAACACCCAGGAAAAATGTGGTCATGGATAATAACCCATGAGAACAGAGAGAAATTAGCTATCTAGTTAATGAGGTTAAGCTACAGTATCTTCTCCATCATCATGAGCTAAACCACTGGGATCTTGTAGRCAGAAATGATGCAGAAATTTAGAGAACCAGCTTTCAAAGAAAAGAATCAGAAAATTGAACTGGTGCAATGAAAATCTAAAAATGAACTATAGGATCTTACTGTGGTGGTATATAATTTGGGATCATTACTCACCTAGTAAATGGTTTTGTGGTTCATCACTGATTAAGAACATTTGAGTAGGTTAAAGCTGCTGAAGTTTCAGGGGAATAAGCAAACAATAGCTTTTCTGGCCCATTTGTTTCACTGCAAAAATCTTCCTGTACCATGAAGTATTTATAACATAGCTTTAAGTAATAAAAAGGACTGTTTTCTCTCTATTCCACTGTTCCTATTCTGTTCAATTTTGCCAGTACAAATAATGTTAATAACTGTAACGATCAAAACAGTTTTTAACTGTGTCACATTTAATACTCTCTTCATCTCACAGTCAGATTTTTCAAGAGAGAATTAAGCTAGTAAGTATGGAGCTGTTTTGACCTAATTAGCAAAGTAGCGAGCTTGATTTTGAGTGATACAGATAAAGCATTTTATCACTGCAAAAAAGCAACAAATCAATTGTAACTTTCAATGTCCCGTTGAACTTTATTACATCATGTGTAGTATAAACCACTGACATAATCTGCCTCTGATTTTGAGACCTCAAGGAAGGGTGGCTGTGACAGTGCCCTTTGAAATAACATTGAAGCATCAGTTCCCATGTCAACATCATGGTCTAATCAGTGCAGTCTTTTTTGTTGCAGGGTCTTCCACCTTATAATTGACCCTGACATATGCTATTCACTCTTCCCCTTGGCTTTGGACATATAATTCCTGTCATGGTCAATTACTAGGTGATAGAGCCTGCAACCACAGGGACCATTGCTTAAAATCATCCTACACAGTAAGCCCTGAAGTGACCAAATTCAAATCTAACTGGAGGGGAAGAGGGGATCTAGTCTTTGATAAAACTAATATTCTTTTCACTTCTATATAGAAAAATGTCAATTTCCATCATCCTATATATTACTGAGACAAATGGTGACAGTGCTACTTCTGAAACAGGTTAAGGAAAAGTACAAAAGCCTTTACCAAACTTGACATACTCTGAAATGAGGAAATTGTCTGTACGAGCATACAGTATGCATAAAAATTACATTACACTACATTTGAAAGGCAGATGAGAGTTTAAGAGTAACAAGCGGGCAAGTGCTAAAAATAAGGGCATGTTACTTCCTTTCCAACACTGCTTTGTCTGTATGCTTTCTTTGATGTTGTTTAAGCTTTGAAGTAAAGAAATACTTTGCAGGAGTCTGAAAGACACTTCTGATTACTATATCAGTAAGAACTGGTTTTGAACAAAAAAATCTCTTCTAGTTGTCCCATTGGTTCTATAATGCCTGAGAAATTGGGCAAAGACAAAAACCAGGACACCTGGTCTCTGATCTTGGTGTAAGCATTACGATTTTCAAAAACATACAGTTTTGCAGTCATTGTATTACTGCAATAACATTACAGAATTGTTACAACTTCAGGAAGAGCTGAGACAAGAGCAGAAGTTTACCATCCATCTGCAGAGATTTACTTGAAAGTCCAGGTTGTGAACCATGGGTTCATTTCACAGATTCTCTGGCCGTAGTCACCTATGCCGTTAACCCAGAGGGACAGCTACCCCTGTTTTTTGCTGTGTTGACATTCATTTCAATTTGCTAATTGCCATTGCCTGGTTTGGTTTGTTTATTTGTTTGTTTGTTTGCTTGGKTTTTTTTTTTTTTGTAAAAGCTGAAGGGAATTTTAATAATTTATAGTCTTTTCAGTCACAAATTATTATCTACAGGAATTTTCCACTGATCTGTTTTCACTGTTGACAATTTACTTAATTCTCTCGTACCTAAGCAACCCAGCTCAGAAATAGTCCTTAAAAGACCTTTCCAAATCTGCTGAGTTTTACAGGTAATACAAGCTATAATATTCTGAAAAATGTGATTTGATGATATCTTTATTACATATCTTAGCCTGGATAGACAAAGCTCTAATTAACATTCATACAATTATCTAAGTCTTTCAAAATCCCATCTGTACAGTTTGTCTTAATGATGTATACGTAGTATAGCAATCCCAATAAATACCAAGCACATACAATTCAAGTGCTTTTAATTTAAACTATATTGCTGATTAATGGTGGAGTATTCTGAAACTGTTGTACATGTTCTATATTTCAATTGTATGGTTGTCTTAAGACTTGAACATGTTCCTGCTGAAGTACACAGTCCTGCATATATCTGGGAGCTGTTACTCCAGCAACTGCTGTTACTGTGTGCAGTATCCAAATAAGTCAACTTTGGAAACTACTGATTTAGCTACATATGGCTGACTTTACCAGAATGTGTAACCCAGCTCAGGTGTTTGCAAGACAAAAACTTACAGTTACTGAATCTATTAATATATGCAAATACCAAATTTCCACACCTTCAGAATAAAAAAAAGTGCTGTTCCTAACATACATGCTTTTGATCTACCCTGCGCATATCACATGACATCCTAAACATTATTTCTTAGAAGAGTTAATTCAGCTTTCAGCAGTCTGCAGTCTGTGAAGCAAGGAGAATAACTCCTGGCTGGTTTATGGTTTAAAGCATGATTGAATATACTAACAGGGCTCCATGAAGTACTCATTTCAATATATATAATGTATTTTTAAAATATTTAATCTCTATACAGGTCTCATCCTCTAAATAAGTGGARCATCTCTATTGCGCTTAAGAAGAAGAGGCAGTAGAGCCCAAAAGTACTGGGACAGCACCAGTGATCTGAATCTTGGAATTTTATTCTCTGGTCAATAACTTGTTGATCATTGCGCGATTGTTCATACAACTTCAGCTGCTCTTTGTTTCAGTTTCTCTGTCTRTAAAGTGGGCATAGCTATACCTTGCAGAGTATTTTGAGATTTATAGGGGTTTACAACTGCATAAGTTACAAAATATCATTGAAATAAGTATAAAAAAAAGAGTCTTTTCAGAAACCTTTTAACTCAGTTGTTCCAAATATCAGTCCCTAACATTTAAATTATGGCAATTAAGGTAAACACTTTGTGTCTGATGAGTAAGATTATTTATAATCTTATAAATGTATAAGATTAGCTTATTTTTAATGTTTATATGCAGGTTCTTTTGGGGAAGTATGCAGGGACATCACAAGCAGTGTTTAAATCTCACCACGGCAACTGATTTTTCTGTGCTCTATCAATAACATATTTGCAGAACTGCCAGATGGGGAGAGAAACTGCAGTGAGAAAATAGTGGTCAGGTTTGTAGTACAACAAGAAAAAAGGATCTGATGTTACATACATGATTTTAAAAACATATTTTGACTAACTTTAACAAACTTCTTAAATAAAAGCTTTGCATTGTTCTGTCTGCAAGAATGACAAAAGAAAAAGGTGAAAAAACCCATATACAAAGCTGACACAAATCCTAACCAAATACAATTAATACAGAATATAAAAATGGTAAATATTTGGATGATAAATCTTGTGGCAGTATGAGAGTCAGAAGGTTACTATGAGCTTTGCAGTAAAGATTTCTAATAGGGTCTATCCAGTCTCTCCTTCTTCCATTATGGAGAAAATTGGTAAAAAAGCAGAGCTTTGAAAAATTTGATTCTCCCAGGCTCCTCTGTATACAACAGCATTAAAAACAAACATTTAAAGACAGCAAACTTGCAAAACCTCAGTGCATTTTTTAACCCATTTTCAGGCAGCATTAGATCAACAACAGAAATAATTGCTGTCAGTTTGTGCTTTTTGACCAATAATTCTCTGTATTTCCTGCAAGAAACTTGAGTGATGCAAATGACCTTATTTTTACAGCATGCTTTTATTAAATAGTTTATTATTTTGGCAGACTAATAAAGATTTTGGTATTTGCTTTTATTTGCAATAATATTACCACCACATAAAAAAGGATTTTATGTTCTTTTTGAGGAACAAGGAGGATAAAAGTGTTGATGGATAGTGCAACTAAGGCATCAGCAATGAGCTGGAAATGAGACACATAAATATGAAAGCAGAGCTAAGAAAATAGAACTGCACCCTTGGCCTTTCTTAAAAGAACACGCACATGCCATGGTTCATTCATACAGTTACAGAAACTCCTTGTATTTTCAGTGAGTCAGTGAAAATATGCAAAGACTAAAATATTACTAAGATTCTCAGTTGTTTGGCATATTTCTGTAGTTAATGTGGTCGTGAAATGTTTCTAAACATTTAGAGAAATGACTGGTGATAATGCTGAGGATTTTTTAGAAGATGTATATTTTATTTGAAGTATAAATTTGTCCCTCTTTCTAGCTATATCTTAGCCAAAGGTGGTGAAACAATATCGGTTTTCAGTTTTCCCTTTTTTGCCCCCAAACAGACCTAATTCTTCAAAGATCAAAGAGCAGAGACCTCGTAGCCAGGTTAGACAATCACACACGAATTTTAAAAACAAAATTATCAGTCCTCTAATCAAAAAAGCCTAGATAGCATGTAATAGCATTAAACTTATTTTATCTTGAATGAGGGGTTTCATTTCAGATTGAAAAAAATTGTGACTACAGTATTCATTCTGCAATAATCTGAGCTCCTCGACAACTGGTGGTGGTGGATGCTAGGGGTATTCGGCAGTGCATAAGAGTTGCTCAGCATCTGTTATAATCTGAACCTTAATTTCTTAAGGTAAGGAATTTATTTATTCAAACAAATAATTGGATATGCCTTAGGAATAATGATATTCACTTGATTAAGGGTACTTAAGATCTGAATTTTACATATAGTCACGCCTCAAAAAGATGCAGAAAAATACGAACAGAGCAAATACCACATGGAAAAAGGTAAAGAGGCAAACAAAACTTTGCCTCATTGGAAATTTGTGTGTTCCATTTGCCTTCTCTAAAAGGCAGTCAGTAAGTAGGAATCATGAAGTATGAGTTTCATAGAATAAATCTAACAATTAATTATATGTCAGGGCTTAAGAATCAAAAAACTGCTTACGCCCATTGCCAGTCATTCACTCCCTGTCAGTAGTAGTTCACATCTTTCCTGGGATGGCATCCAACCACAGTGGCATCTAAAATATAGCAGGCTATATTGTTACAGTTGGAGGTGAAATCGAAAGTTGCACCAAACAGAAGTGACAAATTCACATTGCTCAGTGTTGCCTAGCAATAAGAGATGAGTTTATTATGAACACTGACTCTATCCATCGCAAAGGGGCTTTGTATTCACACCAAAATGCCACTACTCTTACAGGCAAAAGGGGCAAAAATAGAGTGGGCAGGAGGAGGAAACAGTCGTAGTAGTTGTAAGCACTTTCTGAATTCCAGGATTCCTCTCTGTCTCTTGGGAACTGCTCAGGAAGGAAAAGGCAGAGCCTGCCTCTAGCTGAACTCATGAGATTGGCCAGGTAGCTTGTTACGGGTCTTAATCGTCATTTCGAATGCCCTTAGTAGGGCCGTTTCATTAGTAATGCGCTTCTAGCTGAGAAACTTCAAATACATAAAATCTTTACAGAATGTTCTCAAGAACTGCTCAGTAGTTGTTTTCATTGTGCAGAGCTTTCCATTTGCTTCAGCTTTTTTTTTTGCCTTTTTTTTTTCTTTTAGGGAAAAGGACAAGACTTCAGGGAGATTTTCCCTCCTCAGACACCTTGCTGTTTTCCTTTTGAACGACTGTTTATATGGGAGAACATTTATTTCTATCATCTCAGACATTGGACTATGTCTCTCAAGGTATTAAGTACCTAACTGTTCAGATAGATAAAAAGGATTTTCAAGGAATATTTAGCCATCCTTGTAGACCTTACTGGCTACCCACCCACATTTTTAAGCACCTAATCAATTTTAAAAATCCACACAATAGCTCCTATTAAAAAAAACTCCAATAACTGATCTGTTTCTGTGCTTTTATGCCATCTGCATTTTTGACAACTGAATATTTTGACAGCATGGTCCATTGTGCCCAAGATCACATCAGTTTTTTTCCTCTCTTTTTTTTTTAAACATCACATGACTACATATATGATAAGAAAATGGGTTATATCACACATTTTGCTTTACAGATTGGGGTTCACAGTGGATTTTTTAAAGTGACAAAAAATATACAAGAAGTATTTCTATTATAAGGATGCATTTATATTATAAAAATAATAGATTCATCAAATGCTATGTAAGTCAAGTACATTGAAGTTACAAAACACTTGTGATTTTAAGAAGCTGTAGAAACAAACACAAAAACTAAGGATGAAGTGTAGAGATGATATAGTTTAGATAAAATAGGATGAAATCTAGATAAAAATTGCTTTCCTTTATATTTATGAAATGGTTAATTAAAAATGCTAATGSAGAATTGTCTCCTTAGCTTACATGTTCACCTGGCCAAATTAACTGAACCTGAAAAAAATTGAGAGTTTAATTTTTATATTTTGTGTGCAAAATGGAGCTATTGTCTCAAATTCTCATTTATGCAGTAAGCTTTGCAGGTACAAAACTGAGGTACTTACATTTTGTAAATGTTTTTGTAGAACCTTTAGTAACTTTGGTCCTTTCTTTATTTCAGATTCAACGTGTTACAAACAAACATATTCCACCTGTTACAACAATCTGGCATATTACTTTCTTGATACGTGATGATACAATACCTCTCAGGTTTGCTGAGTAGCAAAGAGAAATGTAAGCAAATGAAAAGGTTTTCCACTTTCACAGTTTTTTTTCTGCTTGGGGTTCTGTTTGTCTGAGAACTGTATGAATAGAAGCCATATTTTATAGTATTTCTTTAACCTCTGCCATCTGGTGTAGGTTAGTTTTTCCACTGCCAACATATCCTAGAGGCCCCAGTACCAAAATGTTTAATTTCTAAGCAAACATTTGGACTTTATAAATCCAGTTTAAAAAAATAGAGCATTATTTTTTTAAACTATATATTGCATTTGCCACTAGGGATGACATTAATAAACACACAGACAAGTATGTGGGTTTAAAGGCTCCTGGCCACAACTTTATTTTCTGTAACAGAGCTCCAGAGATGTTGGGTCACCCGACATCTTTAATCACTGAGTCATGCTCAGTTATCATGAAGGAACTTGAATAGCCCCTACTGACCCAAAGTCTGAAGTTGTGTCAAGGGATTTGCACCACCATAGCCAAAACCTTCCAAACCAAGCATGGTTTCAGGCAGATAATACTCACCCATGCCAAAGCCAAAGCTTTAGCTGCTCTATTTTTTTAATATAAACTAAAGTTACTTCACTGCAACAAGAGAGGATTGTTGCTACAAAGTAATTTGGGCAAGTAGGTAACTGCTTAAAAAAACAAGGAATGCAATAACTGTATCTCCAGCAACTTCCTTATGTCATATCTGAGGAAAACAGACTGACAAAAACTGTGTGTCAGAATTCCACTACCAAGAGGAGAAAGTCTTTTCTAAATTCACAAAAGCATAATGTTAGATTTTGTACTAGCCAGCAAATTCTCAAATCTCAATTTGAATACATGCAGTAGTGTTGATTGTCCCAAGCTGGTCTTTAGTTGGAGTGAAAAATTGAAAAAAACTTGCTTCTGCTGAGAATGGTCAGGCATACACAGTTCATCTTAATCAGTATTCTTCAGAGGCAGACAGTCACTGGGGAAAAGACACATAGAGAATATGGATGCATAGATAATAAAGGAGAACATTTAAAGCTGTGTATAAGCAAGACATGAAGGGTAAAGAAAAGGAAAATAACTATCTTGTTACTTAATTCTGATTTAGCAAAAGGTCTGAAAAAAAACCCTTGGAACTCCCACTTCTTTCCATGTCCACCTGGTTAAAAATGAGTTTTTTTGTGTTTACCCCTAAATTCTAAAATATCAGTGATAGCTTGGTTTGCCACCTTCTCCTGAAGACTTTCCTACTCCTGAAGAGTATTCAGAAACATGTTTTTGGCACACACTGATTCCTTTAATGAAAATTCACAAAAGGTCTTTACTTCTTACTGTTCATTCAATTTCAAATTAAACAAGTGTTAATAAAAACAAAGAGCAGTAAATAATCTAATTAACACGTGCTTCTTTTCTGAGGAGTGAGCTGTGGTGCAAAAGTTATGCCTGTTTAATTAAATTCATTTAGAATTTGACTAGTTTAATCAGTGCAATCTGGTAATGAAGACTCATGATATTTGTTGAATTTAAATGATAATTCTCCTGGGGCATCTGCTGAACAGTATGGATGAAGAGGTGATGTATCACCTTTCAGCCAGTCTGGGATATGAAATTCTGTATTACTTTGCAAGGCCACTAATTGCACTTACTTTAATATGCTTAGTTATAAACAGCAGCATCTAGGGAATGAATATCCTGTCTCTACCATGGAGATAGTGACTTCTCCTGCCTGGATGGACAACTAGTTAAATTGCCCGAGTATGAGTCATCATCAGAACCGATAAATCAGTGCCCTCACTCCAGTCAATGAAACTTGTTTGGTTTAATTCGGTCATTTTCTGACACTAGCTTACTTTGAGACCGTTCACATTTTTTCACTGTGCTCCTTAAACCTTCTTGTGTTGAGGTGACAGCTTAGACATGCCCTGCAAGATTTACCTCAGTATTTCTTRGTAGCCATTGATTAGGAAGCCCAGCAAACCTATGCTCGGATTTGTGTTGCGCCTGGAGTTTCCCTCTCTTCTCAGAACCTCTTACCAGTCAGCTCACTCTCCGATTCATATCTGATTCTCAATGAACTCCAGCCTGGATGTCCTGTGTCCAGCTAGGCATTTTAACTGTTGGCATAGAGTGGGTTTAGCCTTAAGAAACCAGACACGTGCTACTAGTCCATCTTTTTATCTGCCGCCTTCTGCCACAGTTTTTCCTGTAAACATTTGGTAAGTGTAASTGAATTTTTCAAAGGACTGAAGATCACAACATTCCTGCAGGTTTTGTGAACATAAACACCTGTGTGAAAAGAAAAAAAATCAAAGTCAGAGCTCCAGCAAGGAAAAGACTAGAGTTAGTAGTTACATATTTGGCCATCCATTAAACACACAGTGCAGAGCCTGCCACAACACTGTGCTGCTGTTTGCCACATCAGTACTAAAAGGATATAGGAAGAATCTGGGAATAATTTTCATGAAATTACATCTTTTGTCATTCCTATCTTAAAGCTGGGTGCTAAATCGGTTTTAACTCACAACCTCCCCCAAAAGAGATTGGAGGGGAGGAACCTCAGACTAAACTCTAGCATACAGACTGAACTGATAGACCTAACTCCTTCTGAGGGGCAGGTTCTGGGCTCTTACTTTCTTCTCTGTATTTCCTACTTAACAGCAACCTTCTCTGTTTTTCACTTACATAAATCCTATTCAGATTTGTCTGCAGCCAGTCTGCCTGCCAAGCGTGGGCTAAGGATTTCACTTGGCAGCAGAGTGCCACGTTAGGTACTGAAGTGCTTGGCTTTGTGATGCCATTGCGAGGCCTTAGGTGTTTTCAAAAGCGTGGTTGTGGTTCTTATATGCACTGTAATCAGTCCAATAAGAACGGAACTCTTATCTTTAAATTCTATATAGAAGTGAATTTACCTACAGATGCAAAGTGGTATTGAAGTAAGTGGATTTATATCAGGAGTAAATTGGTTCCATGATTCAGATTGTTCTATTTGCCGAGTACCCAAATACTTACCTAATAATTACAGGTTTTTTATAAATGTGATAAGCATATAGGGGACACATGATCACATATCATGTATATGTTGCCTATTTTTATTAGATGACTTATGCATGGAGAACAAGAAGAGCTAASCTAAAGATCATACATAAGATATATCTATCCAGGGACAGTGAATAATAAACAGTCTCTGGAGCTTGGCAGAAGTTTCATTCAAGGGCCATCATGGACTTGGCGTACTTTTGTTTATTGTATAATAAGTAGTCAAATACATTTTCAGACATTGAAAGTGTATTTTTCTATAATAGAAATTTTTAAGCAGGTTTCTTGGCATGCATTTTGTTTGTACTGTGCTTGAGGTTGTTTATGGCATTAGTGGTTTGTGTGTTTGTGCATGTTTGCATTCTGTCTGTTTATGAAGTATTTCACTGGTACCCTTAGCATGTGGTTGGTCAAAGATTATTTTTGATAACGTGTGTAGTTATCATGCATTTTGCTGAAAGGCTTTTAAACTAAGGTAGGTTAAACACTGCTTATCTACAGTTATGTAAAGACAGACTTGCAGGTTGTACTCGTCTTCACAGACGTTAGATACAAAAAATACCTGCACTGTTTTAAAGATGAAAGTGTGAGTTTGTGTCAATTTTTCCAACAATCATGGCAGTTTGGTATATTTGAGTTTCATAAAGATAGGCCAATTCTATTAATAACTGGAACATTAGTATATTTTTATTATCCTAGATGTCAAAAATAATTAACAGATGACTCATTATATTATAATAATACCATGTGTGTAAATCATTTTTTAAATGAACTACAGAAGCAAAAAAAAACCTCTAACAAGGATAATTTAAATCACTTCAGTCTGTAATTGACAGCTAAGTATAGGCAATACTTT
Organism: Phoebastria nigripes; assembly: GCA_035582835.1. Lineage (NCBI taxonomy): Eukaryota > Metazoa > Chordata > Aves > Procellariiformes > Diomedeidae > Phoebastria > Phoebastria nigripes. The sequence continues at coordinate 378,805 of JAYKAV010002097.1, read as the reverse complement.
CAGGACCCACAGACAGGGTTGTGAAATTAATCTGTGAATTACACTGGGCTTAGAGTGTTAGCTGATACTTTTCCTGGTGTTTTGAAAGTATAGGTTGTTCAGCATGTGCCTAATAAGACATTACAGGAATACTACTTGCAAAAAATGTAGATGCTGAGCAGCTCTAGACACTTAGAGGCATCAGTTCAGTAAGGATTTTGTGAACGCTGCAGAATAAAATATTGTTGCTTTATTTAGATGCCTAACTGCTACTTTAAGAACATAATTCTCACCATGAATCTTGTCCTACAGTTCGAGAAATGTTGCTTCTGCAGAAATTATTGAGAAYGTACATGAAACTTAAAAGAAACAGAGCTGACCAATAATAAATGCTTATGAAAATTCCACTTGTAAGTACTATTTTATTAATATTTTTAGTAAAGTTCTTCACAGCTAATAAACTCCATGTATCAGCTCYGATTTTCTTGAGAATATTTTCATACAAGTGTACCTCTTTTCTTCCTACCAGAATAATATTAGACACTTTTCTAATACTTCTTTTACATTGCTCAAGTGTGCATTTATGAGAGCTTAAAATACATTTCATTAAGGTTATCTGTCTTTGAATATGAGGATAAAATTAATGAATATCTGTGAAAACATTTCATTTATATTGTGCACAGTTTTGTATCTACTTTCTGAATGTAAAATATTATACTGCTGTATCATTTATAACACCATGCTGTGCTGCACAACTATAGTTGCTTTTTATGTATAGCGCTGTAACATACAGCRAGACCTTTGCTTAAGAATAATTATTTAAGTGACTTTAAGTGAATTAGAAAGAAGATAGCTAAAGGTGGAATTCAGACCCTCTAGCGACTCTTTTTGCTTGTAACATGCCATACCTATGTTATTCCTGAGAAGCCTAAATTCAATCCACAGAAAATAACATTTCTATGCCTCAAGACATAGGAGCCATTCATACAGAAATGAGAAGCAAAATGTGTACAGAAATAAACTTTACATCTTATGACAGTAGCAGCAGGTTCATAGTGTCAGGAAGAAAAAAAATGATGAAAGGAAGCCAAGCCTGACAAACTGAATTGTGGCTCATCTGAATGTTGTTGAACTTCATTTCACTAACAAAGCAGTGGTATATTTTTTTTTCATTAAATAATAATTTACAGTTAAAAAAGGGAAAATTCTAAAAGTTCCTTCCTATCACCATAATATACTAGTTTTAAAATAAATGTGTATGTCCTATATACATTCATAGATCTTGGCAACTATATAGGTATTCTTCAATATTTTAAATTGGGAACAGAGAAGAGGATTTTAGTAAAAGCTAAATGATGATACAAAGGACTGAATTTTGCAATAATTTGTATGGAAATATGTACCCATGCAGAATCAATGTAAAAATCCAAATAATCATTATATAAAGAGTACTATATTTCTATGTATTCATATGGAGTATTTTATAGAATGTAGAATATGTATTCTATATTATTATATATAGAGAGTATACCTAGCATATTGAAGATGCACACATTGTATATATATATATTTCCACATCCTATCTATACATAGATTCCATCTTCCAGTTCTTGTTTTTGTATAAATCAGGAGTGATTCCCATAAAGTCAATGCTTAAAATGTCGTAAGAGGTTATCATCAAGTCCATTATATGTAGTAAACACATATTAACATTTAAGAGATGAACCAAGACAATACTTAACTACTCATTTTGGGCTGTGTCTAAATACTGGCTCATATGCTAACTACTCACAAGTATAGTATTTTGATAATATTCTTCAGCAGACACATTTTTATGTTGTAAAGAAGACCTATGTAACTTGGGTGTTCTTGAAAATAGAACTTAACTTTTATGTTATTTAAGTGTTTTCAACATTTTAGCCTTGATACCTTCCATTTTGTGCTTCCAGTGCAGTGCGAGTACTGCTGGAACAACAATTTAACTTCCAGGAAAGTTCAGCAGGTCTTTTGGGACTTACAGCATGTAAGAAGTCAGGCACTGTTCAAGTGAGCATGATATTCACAACCCCCTAGAAAGCATTTTTAAACCCTGAGAAAGTATTTTTGATTTTGCAAACAGTATTACAATTATTGTCTAAAATTTTGCTTTTAATATATGAAAACATCCCAAGGGATTGAAAATATGTTCCGCCTCGTAATATGTGTTGGCTTCAGACATCATTACCCACTAAAAGTCACTTCAGTTCCAGGTGTGACTATTTGCTATATAAGAAATCAAGCAGCTAGTTAATTATCCACTTTAAAAATAAAATTCTGTCCTTAAGACAAAAGGAGAAGGACACTTTTCATGACATTTCCAATGAACTGGAACTTCTTGCTTCAAATGATATTCCAAAAACTTGCTTTTTCTCTTGGAACTGGGTCAGTGTTTTTTCTAGCCTTGATAGAATTGGCATCCTTTCTTCAAATTGAAATATGCCAGCCGTAGTACTTTTTCAGTAGTAGAGTTATCATGCAGAAAATCTTTGATAAGGCCACATATGCAACATTTGTGTTATAGACATCCATGAACCTGCAAGGTTATGTGACTGTGAGTAACCCCTTCTGCCATTTGATGTTACTAAGACTTCAAAAAGCTTGACCGTGAGACAGACTTCTTTTTCCCCCAAAGGCTCAACATTCTTTTTGTGCTACAATTTTCGGAAGAACTCTTTGTTTGAAGAAGCTGGGCAGGGTAAAGCTGGCAGACTGGAACACTGCCCTGATGTGTTGTGACAGACATGTAATCTGCCATTTGACCACTGGTTCACACATCAGTGTTAATGTGAATGTGACACCTCTCAGCATACTGTTAATCATGCATTACTCTTCTGTCTAAAATGTGGAGATGTGGAGTAGACTTTTATTCTTTTTAGAAGACTACGCAAAAAAATCTAGTGAAGTGAAAATTTACAGCCATAAAGGCAAACTGATTGACAGCTGCAAATCATAGTCACAGCAACATTGATATATACATATTTATAGATCCCTAGATTTCAAAACTAAAAAGGATCATTAGAACATTCTGCTTAATCTAACGCATCCCTATTCCAAACGTGCAAGGAGTCAAACATGTAGTCCCATGTCGAGTGTGAGGAAACCTAGAAGATGGCCTTCCATAGTCCAGAAATGAGATCARTTCAGCATTCTTTTCCTCACTAACACTTTTTTGTCTCTTGGGTTTTGTTTCCTTTTCTCCTGGTGTTTCATCACCAAAGTGCCCAGGAGTTCATCTGCTTTCATTCAACTGAAATGCATGTACCAGATGGTGCAAATAGCCCAGTATATTTCAATCCTGTATCCATGTCAAAAAACAGGCAGACTGCTGCAATTCTTGGTTGCTGCACCTCATGGTATCAAAGGCTGGCTAAGAAGAGTGACACTGCTTGACAATGAATAAAATTTTTCAGGTCTGGCAGGGAAGTTGCTTTGGAAGCTAAAATCCTGCTTCTACTCTGTAGGAGTTGCTTTTCATGATTAATTAATTGTGTTTACRCTAATCTACAAAAGATGTAAAGAACTGTAAAAATAGAGTTACAGAAATAAGTCTAGTTAGGATACTTTATAGTAACCATTTAATATGGTTAATTTAGTAACCATAATCACCTGTATTTTAAGTATATTACTTACTTGCTAGAATTATGATAGAAATTGACCTACAATAGAAAGTTCTATATTATACTTTTCAGCATACTTTTACAGGAGGACCACTGCAATCTGCTTTTGCTATGTGAACAGCCTAGACCACTGTTCTCCTTAGGTCAATGAAGTTTGAAAGTATCTTGAGGGCTGGGGAGTTCAGTGAAGGTCACTAACCGCTTTCATCTGATAACAGCTGCTTAGAATTTGACCACAAGACTTTCAAAATATCTCCATAGTAAAACCTTACACTTGCAAAAGCCATAGCTCTAGAAAAATGATGATGTGAGGTTTAGAAGAGTGGAGAGTTGCATTTGTCTCGGAAAACAGAAACTGGTAGTTTCTGTTAGATAGTAGTAGATAGTAGTTGAAAGCTGTTTGCGGCAAAGGTTGACATTCTCTCTGTTGGTTTTCTGACTCCTAGGTACTATAACAATAACACAGAGTACAAGAAGAGTTATACCTTCCTATTCATTCTGGAGTGTTACTAATCCCACAAATAACAGAAGACTCACGTGTGATACCTTTGGACAGCAATGCAGTGCTTTCTCACCCTGTCCTCTATCACATCTGCAAGAGTATGTGTCCCTTTAAGACCCAGACAAAGTATTCCCCTGCCTGCTTTGGGGTTACCTGTGCATTTTTTATCTTCCCGTTATTTACAAGCTAGGTTATGAGAAATATAAAACCTGCTGGAGCACTCTGGTTTGACTAATTCTAGTGGTCTGTGGGATGATTTATAATTGGCCCAGAAAGGGACATACTCTTTTACCTGTTTAACCTCCCTGTCAAGCTTTAAAACTTTTCTCGGTATTTTTTATTTTATTGAAAATTCATCATTGCTCTGAATCCCCAAACAAAATTTTTACCACTGAAGAGACAGAGACCTGATTTGGAAAGCTATCTTCCTTCCTGAACAAAGAATTTCAGGGCAGAACAGGGTACCACAGAAACGTTCACATAGCTGAAAGAGCTGTTTTACAAGGAATTATAATGGAGTTAGCTGCACATTCATTTTGCATGGGTGTAAGTGTACCACATATATGGATATTCTTGTTGACAAATCTATTTTTGTGTATTTGTATACATACTCAGAAGCTCTAGTTTGCCTGCAGTCGTGGTGTAGGTGATTCTTTTCATGTGCGTTATAGTTACAGAAGTATAATTTTTAGCAGAGATGATACTGAAAAGAATTGTTTGTTTAGCTAAAGGCAACTAATAGGTTAGGTAAGAATTATCAAACAGGCTGTGGCAGCAATTTATATTTACTGGAAAGATGTAAAAATTAAGGCAGGAGAGAAATGTTATTTAATATGATAGATGGGAGTGCCATTAAGACTAGTGGGATGAAGGTAATAAAAGAAAGTTTAGACTGACTACCCGAAAAAATCTGGAAAGCAAACTAGTTGCCCTAAACGACTGAATAATCTCTACAGGGAAGCATTAACAGACCGATTGCTTGAGATTTTTGAGAGGCCAAAGGAACAGCAAAATACATGGTGGGGAAGAAGCTTGAATTGGCAGGTAGATGGATTAGCTGACCTATTAGTTCTTTTCTATTGCAAATTCGTATGATTTTATGGGGGGAAAATTCCTTTTCAACCCACGCTGGCAATCTGTTTATGTTCTGAAGTATGATGATTGACATCCCTTTTAACTTTTAACCTAGAGAATGTCTCTGCAAGTGTTATTCCTACATATAAATGTCTAATCCTTTTAATAAAAAAAAAAATGTCTCTCAATTAGGGGACTGTATCCATGTGCAAATGCAGAATGGAGATCATAACAGAGTCTGAGGTGTTATAGCGGCATGGGCAGCACTCCCACTCAGGAAGGATGGGGCGTTGAGAAGGAAAAGGGAGCATTTGGGGCTTAAAGATTAGAGAGAGAGTGGAGGCAAACAAGAGAAAAGTGGATAAAAACAGTCAGAAAGAAGGGTATAATTTTTGTTGAAAGGGGGAATAGGAAAGAAAAGAATGGAGAGAATGGGAAGGGAAATGGGACAGTGGAAAGGTATAAGAACAGAGAAGCAAGAAAGGAGGGGAGAATTAATTTATGGAGCAGAAGAACAAATAATGATGTGCTCCTGTTGTTATGGTGCCAGAGTACTTCCTACTTGTAAGTGTTTACCCTTGGTTCATCCACATGCAGCCTTAATTTTTTTTTCATTTTAAGCAGCATAATACTTAGTAAGCATCGCTGAAGTACAGTGTGTAACAAATAGCATATTTCACAATTAACACTCAGCCTATCCACCTTTCCTGTGAAAGTAAAGCCCACCGAAAGATAGAGCATATATAAAAATATAGCACCCTAGTAGAAAGAAGTGTCTCATTCTGCCAGTCTTTCCTGCATTTTGCCCTGAATTGAGGGACTGGAGATGGATTTATGAGTGGGAAAACATCACAAAAGAAATATTTAAGAAATGCTAAACTAGCAAAACTTAACGTATTTAAATAATATTACCAAAAATGTTCTTCAAATTTTATGGCATTAAACTAAGGCCCAGAGTATAAAAAGACAAAATTATTACAGAGATTTCCAGTTACTCAAAAATATCTTTGCAATGTTACTTTTTCTGACTTAAAGAAGTTTGCTGAAGCATCAACTTCATTTCTGTCGAGGGCTGTAAAAAAGATTGAAGCCGGGGCCTGGAATATGAAGAAACAATGCATCTAAGTTAGTGCCCCACAGAATATTTTAAAATTATTTAACACAAATCATCTCAGTGTCAACAACTCATCACAGATAAACTATCTAATTAACAGAAGCCATCATAGTATTTGAGAACTCAGTCTTGGCTCAGTTGATATACCAGAAGGGCACTCCTTGATAAGCAAAAATTATAAAGGAAGGTTTAAAAAACGTTACTGCCTGAAGTAGATTCTTCTTAGTTTTAAATTAACCCTCTGCTAGGTTGGGGTTTTTGGTTGTTTGGGGTTTTTTAAACCTCTATGAGATAACAAGCACAGGTTGACCTCATATTCCTAGGTATATTCCATGCTAAGATTCTGTAACATGGTCTATTTTATGATGCAATATTTTTTCAGTGAGTCTGCCATGGACTTGATACCATGCCAAAATGACAGCTCAGTTAACAAAAGTGTCCCCAGCTTTCGTAACCACTTCTTAGATAGTTTTATCCCACTTATTTAAAATTGCAAAGGTTGTCAAAGTCTTGAGGGTATAAAACTTGAGTGCAAAATACTTTTGGGCGTCAAAACATTGACTGGTTATTGCAGCACCAAACCTGCCACTTACTGGAATCCAGAAGCTTCGTTTCCCTACGTGAACTCTGTGGGGAGAGAAAGCTGACAATGGGATCCATAAAAACATAACATAGACCAAAAGTTATCTAAAATAGCTCACAGGAAATACTGAAAAGAGAGATTTCTCATAAGTCTTTGAGGGGTGATATTTACATGTCTAGGTTGCAGGGAGACAAGCTAGGACAGCAAGATTCATTACCCTAAATYTCTTCCTGAAAGTAGTCTTTTTCACAGAGGAAATGTGAAGTAACACTAGGTAGGAGTGAAAGACCATCTTCTTTCCATCCCATCCCAGGTAGATTATTTGCTACAACATTCGCCGAGGGTATGGCAGACGTGGGTCCAATCACCTCTTCTGCCTAATGGMGATTTGAACATATTTCTTCCAGATAAATGTTGTGGCTGGTCAGCTGTAGGACAGTTTGGAGCAGTCCCTCACACTTCCTTGTAAAACAGTACTGGCATGGAGCGATTAAACTCATTATGCCAGACAGAAAAGGGGAGACATCATGTCTTGAAAATGCCAGTGATAAAATGCCAGTGTACAAAGAGCAGTGCAAGACCATTCTCCTCGCATCAAATATAAGCTTTCTTTTTTTAGGCTTTGAATGGTGCATATACCTTTGCTGGTCTTTTTACTCTGTGAAACAATGAAAGAGAACCATCCTTACCGTGTCTGACGGTCTCACGATAATTGTTTTAGTTTCTTCACAAATGTCACACCATTCCTCCAGTGAGTAATTTATATTTAAATTTCCCTCCCACTTGAGGGATCTTGCCCCACAGTCCGTATTATCCAGGAAGAACTGATATAAATGAGAAACTCTTTTTCAGCTGGTTCCACAACTATCAGGTGACAGTCTCAGAGGCTGGGTTTTGGTTCTTCCAGGGAACTGCAGGACAACTGCAAAAGGGGGAGTCTGAGTAACATGGTAAGAAACATTAATATGTAGCACTCTGGTAAATACAGAAATTATATTTCGTATCTGAGCAAAAAAGGCTACCAGTATGAGCTCTGTAATATGAAGATGACAAATAAGGGTCACTAGACTGAAGGGTTTTCCTGAGTAATATTGTAGAATTGGTATTTTTTTCTGAGCTGAAACAGATCACACTGCTGACATCAAGTCTTGCAAGAGAACAATTTATCCTTAGTCGTTATACCATTCCTAGAGCATTCCCAAGTTTGAACAAAACATACTATACACCATCTTAGCAAATAGAGATGCTGAGTTTCCCAAAGTCTTTTAAAAAAGAATAAAAAAAAGAGTGATGAAAACAGAATAATCTACAGATGTTATTCCCAATATATTATTCTGCAGCAGAAAACAGGTTTTAAACCTTGATCTGACTGAGATTTATTGTCACATCTATGGAGGTATTTAGGCACCTAACTCAACTACCTACGTTTGCAAATTTGAGCTCTAGCTTTAAAAATAAATGAACAGGAAAGTAAACAGGAATATACATATGCATGCTAATAATAATAATAATAATAATAAAAAAATGTATCGCCATTTTTTCAGCAAAACACTTTATAGTCCGAAATTTTCAGTGGACTAGTGGGAAAATGGGTTATTTTCAACTGAAAATGCTTAAAAATGTTCCCATCTTTCTTTGAAAATTTTGAATGCTATGAATTTTGAAAAGATTTCTGGTAGTCAGTTAATTAAAAATTATTGCTCAGTTTCAGTTCTGTCTAACTTGCCAGAGCTATTGAGGGAGACTGATAAGGAAAACAGTAAGTCATAATGATCATTTTAATGGTGTCAACATGTCATACAATGAATCAAATGTAGAGAAATTCATTTCTTTATCTTGGCTTTCACCTGACACTACAGAAGAGGTGATGTTATTCTAGGAAAATTCTGATAAGGAATGTAGGAGTACTGACTAGAAGGAATCTGCAGAGATCATTGAGCTTTAAATGCAGGTAGCCATCTAATAGATATGGAATACATGCCAGCATAACCCTATCACCTCTAACACAATAGACTGAAAAAATCACAAAAGCTGTCAACTGCTGAAGGAACATATCTGTCAAGACCAAGACAATTGACAATGTGTTTGGTCTGCCTCATATCCAAAGTTTTGTTACACATGTATCATTATACAGGTTTACACAACTTGATGGTTTACACAACTTGATGTATAGTTTACTTAATGTTATTAGAAGACTATTTTACTCAATAACACTCCAGAGAGACTTCTTCATGTATTGCGTTCACCATGTACAGAGAAGGAGCATAACCAGATATGGGTGTATTACCAAAGTCTCTTCTGAGTGGAGAGGCACCCTATCTTCAGTGCTTGCTTTCATATTTAATGAATTAATGTTCTAGTGAAGTTAGCAGCAGCGATGACAATGACATTCTTGTACATTCCTCAAAAGATACAGAGTATCTCAGATAAGAGTTGTGGAAATAACTCATGTTTCAATTTCCTGGCAGTTCCAGATAATGATTTCAGATCAATTCAAATTAATGGCAGCTCTTGGACTATTTTCAATGTTTAACATGCACACATATTGTTTCACCAGACATAGCTATGCACAAACTTGACATTTTCAGAGGTCTTCTCCAAGTCTGGGGAAGCTACTACATATATATCCTGCTGTCTTGAACAGTTCAGGCAAGATCTAACAACCCTCATCACTTCACAACAATATGATTTTTAATCAATTCTAACTCACCTCAATGAATTTGTTTCTATAAAAAGAATAGCAAAATCCTCATAAAAGCATTAATAACTCTCCCCACCACCCCCCCCAAGCCCCAAAAACCTCAGGTTCCCCTTAGCCCCCCCTTGCAAGAAAATGCGACCCAGAAGTTTAAGTGGAAAGACTAATTTCGGAGAAAGATTCTTCGTTAAAAATGGAAATTACATTATTTCTCAAGTGTTGATTTAGATTAACACATACTTCGCATCTATGATGAGTACGCACACAACAAAACAACTGGAGTCCAAAAACGTCTCTATACCATCATTGTATTTTCCTGAATCTGACACTCTCAGCATGCTGAAGCAGTCTCTCATAAATGTTAAAAAACGGGTTGGTCTGCATCTGATAAACGTTAGAAAAAGGGCTAGCTTTGTGGGGATGGTTCTATCAAATTGGGATTAACATTTTCCACTTAGTCCCTTATGCTTCTAGAGAGGCTGACATAATTTAGTAACTATGAAAGTAACACCTTTGTCATTTTCATTGTACCTCATTTCACCTTCTCATTTGTGTCTTTTTAAAATAAGATGTCTAACTGAATACAGTAATCAATGTGCCATCGATTTATATAATGGAATTGTAATCTTCTCTTTTCTATTCTCTATTCCCTTCTTAACACAATTTAACATCTTATTTGCTTTTTTAATCACCACTGAACAAGTCTCTTCATTGAGCTGTCTACAGTAATGCCTAGATCTTTTTTTCCTGAGAGGTTACAACTAATTCAGGAGACATCATTATGTATAAATACTTTAGGCTGTTTCCACTAATGTGTTTTAGGGAGGTCTTATCTGTGTTGAGGCTTATCTGCTACTAAGTTGTTCAACCAGTTATTTTTGCAAAATTCGCCTAAAGCTCTTCATAGTCCCTTAATTTAAATGATTCAAATGAGTTTACAATTTCAGCTGCTTTTCCACATTTAGTCTTTAGCCTGTTTTCAATTTCAACATACAGAGTGAATGGTACTTTTGCCAAAACTGCTTTTATGTAGTTAACTCTGTGTTCATCATGTTGGAAACAAGAATTTTATTGCTCTTCGGTTAGTCTATGATGATATAGTCGCAATACCAACAACCACCAAATAGGATAAACACCTAAGAAACACCTAAAAACCACATTTACTATAAAACTCTCTAAACCTGACATACATAGCAGTCTAGCCATAGCTGCATGTCACAGCATTGATTTATCTTCCTAAAAACAGTCATAATCCTAGGACACTTGCCTCCTGTCATGATGCCTGTATTTCTGTATTATCAAATTTTTAATAGTTAAGCCTTCTTCAGTAATCTACTGACTTTTGCTTTACTATAGAGATTTCTGCTGGTGCCCATGTGAATTAGTTTACAGCTAAGTCACCCATGTCAAAACTACACTGTAGTTACTAAAATTGTGCTGGCAGCGTAGAATATATTGAAAGGGGTTTTTATATTTTGGGAAGCAACATTTTGCCTTATTGTCTTCTTGCAAAGAACTGCTTGAACATCACTGTAAAATTTAAAATACTTGGAAAGATTTAAAAAATTATGTTCCATGATATCTCTTCTTAAAACAAAAACCTTAAAATAATACTGCAGGAGAGCATTCTGATTTCTGCCATTTTCACTGCCTTTTTTTCTGTATTTGTCTAGAGCGTGTACAGAGGAGTCCTAATATGTGAGCCTGTCTCTTTGGTGCAATCACAATACAATTAGTAGGCAATAAACACAAGAGATGTATCTTTTATTACACCACTTTTAGGTTGCATTATATTTCTCTGTTTAAGTGTTAACTGTTACTGCAAGGCAGCTCACTGTTAAATGATTTTAAGGACAACCTAACTACCTGTTAATACGTGTAGCAATAAGTTCAATTATTTTCATTTTCTGTTTCTCCAGAATTTGGAGACAGGTGTAGTTACATCTACGCATGTAACTACATTACACTGCTGGATTTCCTAGAATTTCCTTCATTAAGTATTATTTTTTTCATTAAATCTCTCCATTCAGCCTTTATATAATAGCGAAGTGTAAAGAATCTTCAGCCTTTTCAAAAGACGAATTTTCTGCTATAAACAGCATGCCATTACAACTCAGCTGATTGCAAAGAATTTGGATTGCAGTGATTCAAGTCTTTCATTGAACTGATATCATCCACTCAACCTCAGCAATACCTTAGAGAAATACAAAGCAGAGTAACTGTCTTTTATATTGTACTCTCTCAGTACAAGAATAATAGAGATGCCACGAACATTGCAGAGGTGTCACATTAGCTGCTCTGTGCTAGAGCTGAACTAAATAGTGTAAAGGAAAGGGAACTTATTGTTAATTTTTTTTACAAGCATGGAATAGATGAACACTGCTTACAAATGAGCCTTATTTAGTTTTAAACACATTTCCCGAAGTAAATAGTGTATTTCCCTAATTTTCATGTCTTTTGGTATGCTTCCAAAAAACTTGGAAGTGAATTAGTGTGCAATTTGCATCCAAATCTCAGCCAAGGGGATGTGGTTTATTATAATACATGGCCCTCCTAATTATTGAACAGCCCGAGAAAACTAGGCATAGTGTGCATCTGTTATTGCTTGACCACACTGCCAAACATAATTTGGCAAGCACAGAAATGTACATTGAGCAGACCTACAGTCTAATTTGCATTAGTTTGTAGTAATTATATGAAAGCTATAACTGAACCAAGCTTGTCCTCTCTTTTTAGATCACATCATTCTTTTTGAAAAGAAATCTCAACCAAAAATCCAAAACAATTAAATAGCACACACATACACAACCCTGAGAAATTCCTTGTTTGCACAGTAGACTTTCTCATTATTATTTAACCATTATCCAAATGTTATTTCTGCGTATTCTGCAAAATATCAAAGAAAACAGCTTTTTTTCCCCTGCATTTTTATATAGGCTTTTCTGTGTTTTCCTTTATCCCCATTCAGAAATTTTTAATCTCTTCTGCCAAATTCTAAAACCCTGTACAATTCAATACCCTGTAACTGGTGATTAAAGTCAGTGGCATTTTTTAATTCAATTGCTAAGGAGGAAGGGGAGGAAGGTCCTGCCTTTCATAATTTGCCTTTGCCCCTTTCCATAGTCATTTAATCCAAACTCCACTCTGACAAAAAGGAAGCAGTCTCATGATAAGCCATCTTGTGTCACAGTAATGCTGGAAAGTAGTGGCCAAAGCTTGGGGAAGCTGGGATGCTACAGTAAAAATACCTGCAGATTTTGGCCTACAAAAGTTCCAAGGGAAAATTCTTGCTTCCTCTCTTACTTTTCTAGTGAAATTATGTGTTCAGGTATACAGACATGTACACCATGGCTCTGTATAAGAGATGATGGGAAACCTAAACTAAGCCAGTAAGTAAGGAAACACAGCAGAATCTCATCTACAAAAATTATAGTTTTATGACAATTATTGTGTAAATAAGGTATTTTCCTGAAGTGCAAGAGGACGGGGCATAAAAAGGATGAGAGAGAGAGTCAGATTCAATTCCCATTGAAATCAGTGACAAAAACTAGTATTCACTCCAACAGCCACAGGACCAAGCATAGAGGAAGGAGAGTTTTTTTCTCCCCTTCTTCTTTAAGTAAACACTGGCATTTTCTGCTTCAGCAGCAGGGGCTGAGAAGCAGAGGCACAGTCTTTGTTGTTGGTAAACAGCTTGACATTTCATAGTATTGGACCAGTCAAAGGGCTTTCAATCTAGAGTTTGAGTATTAAGAAATAACTGTATAGTCACTATGTAGTTAGGTATTCTCAGATAGCTTAGGGTAATTATTAGCTGGCATATCCAGAGTCACATACAGTTACTGTGAAATGACCATACGGAGATTATGTAAATGAGTTTCCAAGAGTGAAAATGCAATGAAGTATAAAAGTGAATAAAAACTGCCGAATATCGCTGAATGAGTGAACACTACCTCTATACTCTGATTAGCTGATCAAATCTATTTTCATAAACAAAAGCAAACTTGCAATGAGCTAGAGGGGAAAAGAAACCCTAATGAACCTAAGTTACTTCCATTTACAAATGGCATTTCACAGTTGACCAAAAGACACTCAATTTGCTTTCACATAGTATGCGGAAAATAAAGGTATGTTCACTTATACAATACCTGCTGCAAAACTGCCTTATTTTCCATTTTAGTTTTTTAATGTAGTTCTACAATAAAATAGTAGCATAAGAAAAAGCTTTTTACTGAACCAGACTCCACATATATTCCTGTTCATATCCTCTTACTTCAATGGCTGAAATAAAGCAATGGAGGAAAGAAGCTGGGGGAGGGTGCTGTAAAGTAAAACCACGCTGTTTTACTTTTATTAGCACCAGAAACTGCTCTTTAAAGAGCAATCTATCTTTATCTAGTTTGATGGTATTTGGGTTTTCTTGTTTACTAATGAAATGATTAACTAAAACCCAATTGTGGAATAGTTATTGCTGCTGATAAAATACAAGAAGCAGATTTGGTTAAAAGTGCAGCGTTGTTTTCTCTTTGTTTTCCATTTTGTGCTTTCATAGATCTGAGAATACTACTCATCTTTTCACAGGCAGGGCCAGGAATAAAATAATTCTTCTCACTGGTCCCTACTGTTAGTGGAACATTTTGTTGTCGATATCAGTTTTATTATAGTTCAGGTATCTTKCCAGAAGACATTCTTACACTTTGTGTATTCATTCTTTAATACATGTAATGCAAAGTTTTCTATGCTGCAGGTTCCTTATGAAAGGGTATTTGACATGTCTTGTTTTAAGCTTTTTCTTCTAACAGTCATGTTCAGGATGACTACCAAATAAAAATCACTTGGTTTTCAGAGCAAGAAAAATTCTGCAATACACAAAGGATGGCATGCAATTAATAATTTTGAAATGAAAACAATTTTTCTCCCATTGTCTTCATTGATTTTCCCCATTTTTTTACTCAAAAAGGTAGCCACATTCATCCAACTTCAGACATGTCCAGAAATATGAGCTGTTTCAGAGCATCTAAGTTAGGTTTCCACTCTGAACTACAAAGAATAGCCACTGAACTGCATTCAGTTCTTACGCTGTAGTTAAACACCTTAAGACATCATGTTAAAACCATAGTTTTGGAGATATGTATGCAAACCACTTTCTGTTAGTGAAAGCCTGCACAGAAGATGTATGTGCTACACTATAGGTATACGCATTTCCTTTCAAGAAACTGATGAGCTTGTAATGGTGCATGAACTGTGTCTGTGTATCTCTTGGAAACAGATGTCACGTGAACTTCTTGCAACATGACTTCCTAGGAACTACTCAATTTCAACTTTTGCAAGTTGCTGCAGCACAGTTTGATCTCCAGTCATTTCCAGCTGCACAGTTAGACCTGGTATCACTACTTAGAAAGAGCCTTTTGAGTGAACAGGTGGGTTTAATGACATATAGGAGACATCTTGGAGCCTCCCATAGTTTTGTGCAAGGATGGCTAAGTCTAGCCTCGGTTAGGGAACTCACAGCTTTAAAATGAAGAGTTTGGCATGAGTGAAGGTTATCTGGCTGGGCACTGTTTTAGAAAATATGCCTCCAAACATCCACTGTAACAGCAGAGTGGCATACAGAGTGATAGGAAAGACAAAGAAAAGAGGGACTTGCATTTTAAGTTTTTTTCCAGGATAACTCCTATTGTCTTTCTTTCTTTCCTCTTGAAAATAATTTCTTACTAGATTCCCAGGCAGGAGAAAATTTTCTCTTGAAAAAATAACCAGTCTCTAAAGAGTAGAGCTTGTAGTCAGTAGTCACACTTCCTTGATAAGAGATTTTTTTACACTGAAGGTTTATGCTGAAAATGTGTATAACTGCTTGCTATTATCTTAGTGTCTGTATTTAACCTGTCCTGTTAAAAGGACAAGCCCAGCATCAATTCTCTTAGTTACCTAAGTGTAAATCCTACCTTGTTTTTTTTAATGCCATCCTGTAGTCTTTTTGCCATCAGCAGTAAAGATTACCTGTGTCAATGAGGCTTTCAGTATACCTGTTTAAGCCAGCCTTCTTCAGAATGTGTTTAGCAGTGCCAGTGCAGGCTCAGTGACCCTATTGAGCTGTGAAAGGAGTAGCAGGCTGGAATTTACTAAGCAATTCAGCTGAAGCTAGATAAATGGAATAAAATATGGAATGTAAGTAAACAGATTGTGGACACTGGAAGTAAAAAGAATGCAAATAAAATTATTTTCACTACAATATTGCAGATAAGACTGAATATGTTGAGGGGCTAAAAATCTGAAGAACCACTTTTGGAATAGGTCAGAGGAATATTTTCACTCCTATAGGGTTTCATTCTGTTCCTTGTGTGTACTTGTATGTCCTAGAGATACTAATAGAAACTTGTCAATTTTAAAGAAATCCCTAGGTTATCAAGACTATTAGATCTTCACATAACACAAGCACATAAAATTTTATCTTATGTCCTGTTTCTGAGCCAAGTAGGTTGTGTCAGGCACCACTCAAGAGCCATCTATCCAAACTATCCAAACCCTACCGGCAAGGAAGTGCTATGCAAAGTTCCACACTTAGTATAAATTATCAGGGAAGGGGAGTTCCCACACCTTTATCTCTGGCAACAAATTTTGTGCCAGCTTTGGATTAGTTAAGCCGGTCTTTCAGGGGGAAAAAAAAAATCCATTTCTGCTGCAGATATTACAGGCAATGGAGAAGTCACAACTTGCTGAGTTTCTTTGTTCCAGCAGTTAATCACCCTCAGTGTTAGGAAAACAAAATAAAACTGAAATCTTTATTTCTTAGCTTATCTTTAGCTTTTAGTGACATGGTCTGCTCTTTCTGCTAGATGAAACAGCTGTTTCATACCTGGTAATTACACATCTGAATCAGGTGTCCTTGATCCTTTTGATAAAGAATCAACTGCCTAAGTCTACCACTTGAAAACAGTTTTCCAGCTTAATGTCATCTGGTTGTCTGGTAGGAAAAATCAAACTGAAAAACTATTTTGTGAATATAAATAATAATATAAACCTTTATATATATATAAATAATATAAACCTTTTTTGATATATAAATTGTCCATGACCAGACTAGAAATTTGACATATTCACTCTCCAATATAACTTACGAATTTTTTCTACAAATAATATTTGGTCTTGATATAGCACAGAAAGCAGACAGTGACTAAGTGAAAAAAATATTTTGACTGTAACTAATATAAATAATTCATTGCAATTTGTACCAATAAATTATTTTTTTTTAATAAACGTGCAAAAGTTTATACATTGAGCCTACTTACTTTGGTTCTTTCTTTTTCAGAAGAATTTCATATAAAAACTATCACTYTTCACAGGTATGGAAGGAAAACCAAAATGCAAGGTATTTTCAGACTTTGTGAGTGTAGAACTGTGGAGGGAAGATTCCAATGTGAGCAGCAGGTAATTAATACAGTGTTCTCTTGCAAAGGCTGTATTTTCATTGTTAACATCATGTGATTTCTCTATATATTTTGTCAATATAATGGCAGATGTGGGCCTGAGGTTAACCTTGAGTAGCTACGTTAAAGTGAAATTTGTCTTTTCCTTGTTTTCACTAATTTATAAAAGTTTACATTGCTTGATGTAAAATACATTGTTTCTCAGCAGTGAAAGACATAGCCTGAATCTTCAGACAGTGTGAAACAATAGCTCTAAGGGAAATGTAAATTGCTCGTGTTCACTTCTGTGGTGTTATAATTCTGACACTGAATCCTAAAAGGTAACATTTTAAATGTTTTAACAAAATTTGGTAGCAATGCATTTCTTCAGTCTTCAGTAACTGATTTCCTGTTTGCTTTTTCTACCACACAATTGTCCATGAGAACACTTACAGCCTGAGAAAAGTGAAATCCACTTGTTGAAGGGCTTACCATGCTGACTGCATTTTAATTCAATAGAATTAAATGCCATGACTGCAGGACTTCAGACTGACTACTAAAACAGTGGGCGCTCGACACAGAGCAACCCCATTTCTCCTGCAAACTGAAGTAAAGGCTGTGGTAGAATACATATGGCCCTGAATCTCTAGGTACTATCACAGAGTGAATTTAGAAACCTATTCTGTAGTAATCAAAATTTGTAATTTATTCCAGTGTGGCTTATAATTCTCCTAAATATGACAAAAGAAGCTCAATCATATGATTTAAAACATAAAGCTAACACAGCAGGGATTATATCTGCATACATAATTCATAACCAATGTACACTGTCTTCATATGTCATGGAATACAATATTTAATATAGATGTAATGTTAGTTTTTTGTGAATATTTAAACATTTTGACCTACTGATCTATTTATTTTGGTAGGTGGTCATGCTAATAAACTCACAGACTCAAATATTTACAGGAAACAGAATGGAAGGTTCACAAAAAAAAAAAAAGGTTAAACTGATTTTTGTTTTTAATGTGAATGAAAGAAAATGTTTCATTTATTCACTTAGACCTACCTCCATGTATCTTGTCTCTCTTAATATTTTTTTCTATGCTTGTGCCATCCATTATAAGTTTGGTCACCCTGATAGTGCTTTTTGAGTTATGAAGCCACAATAGATACTATMTGTAAAGTGTGATTAAGGACTTGCTAATTTGAGATAACTGTTTATTTGTATTCCAGTGAGTCATTAGGGAATTGAGACACAGGAGGCTGAAATTCCTGAATTTTCCCCAAGAAAGAAACAGATTTTCTAGTGAAATCTAACCAGAAACATTAGTATCAGAATTTAATATCAATATTGTGATATCTAGATTGAGCTCATAGCTAGAAGGCAGAAAGAGAGAGACTGCTTTCTACACATACCCTTTCCTGTACAAGGCTATAGCATCTCATGTTTTTTTGAAGGCTTATTTTACTCATGTTGGCATTCACCAACATTTGATAAACATGTCACTCCTCACCAGGTGTTCTAACTGAAAGCAGAGATGGACAAAATATATTCTATAGTCTACTAATGACAGGGGTCCACTATTTTAATGAAAATATAAAAAAAATTGTGTTTGTAAAAATATTTACAAAGTTATCTATGAAAATAAGGATGATGAAAGGGGTGCCTACATTAATTTGTATGATTTTGTGCAAAGTTCTTTTTCATAAAGAGATTAATTTTCATGTACTGGAAGCTGCATTCGCATGTTATGTAATTTTTTTCTCTTCTATGTTTTTTCTTCAGGGCAGTTTGATGATCATAGGATAAGTATTGTGGCTGTGTCTGCCTAGGAGAAATCAGCCAAGAATTCTAACAATGTACCAAATCCTCTTCTCAAAGATATAATCTGTAGAGAGCATCTACTTCATCTGACAAACATGATTTCAATTCAGGAAATAGCTCACAATCATTCTATTGGATCTGACATCAGCAGTATCCACGCAGCCTTTCTGTGCAAACTCCCTGCTTTTAAAGGTCTTCCCATCACTGTTATTGGTCTCACAGATGATGAAGTATGACACTCCATAAACAATGAGCTGGGCCTTTTGTAGGCTGCTTTGCTTTTTTTGGCTTCAAACTGCCACTGAATGTCAAATCAATTTGGCTCTCATTAGAACAGCTTTATAAGTGCAAATGTATTTGTGTCTGGTTGCCACTTTTTTCTATTTTTGCCTTCCTTTCCCTTTGTTTTTTTTTCTCCTCTCCCTTGGATGATGTCATTTTTCTCTAATCAAAGCCAACACCTGTTTCTCTAAAATAGGAGCCTCTGTGTAGAGCTCTTTATCACAATCTGAGTACACCCTAGATGGGCTCATTATGAATCACGTTCCCCCAGAACAAAGAGGAAGTGCTCTGTTACAGTGACATTGTACATCATAGAGCCTGGATAAAGTCAAGAGCTGATGTAGCCTTGACTTTTGACATCCCAAGAGACTGCTGTCTAGATAGTGCAAGGTGTGTAAGCCACTGTCTTTGATAAGTTATGAAACAAACAATAAATCTGACCCTGTGCTTAAGAATAGCTCAACTATTACACAATGCTATATTGGGCTTGGTGGGGTTCTGGTTTGTATTTTTTTTCTTACCCAATTAAAAGGAACACAGAATTGCAACTTTGAGGATTTCTGGTTTTGTAAACCACAAACCTGCTTGGACAAGCTAAATAAAGAATGCTGCACAATGAAGGGAATAGAACAAAATAGGGATGACATAGAACTCCCAGTTACAAGTCAGTGAAGATCTGGTCTAACAGAGCACATTGCAAGTACTCTGAAATGGCTGGAGATTAGGAAAGGGGAAATAGAGGGAGAAAGAAACAGTGATATGCTGAAAGGCTACCATAAACTGTGTTGTGACATGTATGAAAGAAACATAGGCTTGCTTCTCTTGCACTTATGACCACCTTGCCTCTTATGAGACTTGTATCATGGAAATAGTTACTGAAGTGTACTGTGCCTGGAATGGCATTGGATTGTGTTGAACAATGGCATAAAATTCCTTTTTCTCCTCCAGAAATAGCTTCCTTTCTAAGTTTCAGCACAAAACCATTCTCCCTCTTCTCCCCGCATCTTATACAAGCTGAAAGCCAGTGTATAAGTCCATCCACTTCAGGAGAAATATGTAAGTTTTCAAATAACTACCTAACTATACCCAGGTCAGAGGCATGTTCTATCCCAGGTAACAAGGCACTTGTAAGTAGTCAAGCTACATGCTGTGTCCTCTTGCTTGTGTTGTTCCATTTGCAGAGAACCAGAAATATTTTTTACTTCTTTAAATGGAAAGATATACATTTTAGAAGCTGGGGAACCTACAGATAGAAAGTAGGAGTGAGACAGAAAAGAAGTGGTGCTACCTATACCCCAACTCCCTCTAAACATGAGCGTTTGGCACTTATGAAGGAAGAAGCTTTCTCTGGACATTGCAGGATAGAAAGAAAGGAGAAAGAACCAGCTTTTTGTCACCACTTGCAATAATGGGCTAAAACATCTTCAGAGGACCTCAGGCTGTCCAAGGAGGGTCCTTGCTCAGTTTGTGAGTGGATGAACTCACTCCTGTATGATGGGACTCTGAGTCAGACACTCTCCAAGGAAAATGCCTATTTTCAGAGCTGAAGAAGAGGTTTGCTTGGCTCAGGTACTCAGTAATTTCAGATCCAGTGCTAGCTCTAACTGAAACGTATTGGTAATCTGCCATCTGTGGTTTTCTTGAGCAGAAATTTTGACTGAAGTCCAGGTCTTAGTAGATATGAGGCCACATTACAAAATCCATCCTCCTACTCGACATCATMCTTCATAGTGTCTTACTATGTCACTGCCTTTGGATTAAGGACCACAGCAAAGTATGGAAAATGTGTATACTTCAGTTGCCAAGTCATTTCTTGGTCTCTCTGTTGAAGCTATCTATAGTGAATATTTCATTGCTGACATCTATTCTAGCCACAGGATTGTCAAAGCATTTTTTCATGTGCAATAAATTTGCATAAACACTCCACCCCAAATAGAATGAAACATAGAAAGGATAAGAAAGACCGAAATTATATTTAAAAAAATATTAAAAGACCTCTTGATTGATTTGCAGAGGCATAGCAAAATTCCTTCATATAGTGGCCTCATGAATGAAATGATAATATGCAAGTAAAGCATAATGATTGGCATATTAAATACAAGATCTTCATCACCATCTGTTTCCTGATTGTGTCAGCAAGTTGGTTTTTTTTCATGGAAGTGTGAGAATACACCATGGCCTCGAAGTATCAAAATGTCAATTATACATCACATTTTAAAGTTGGAAGCCCAAATCACAAAAAACATTTTGAAATGTCCCTGAATTCTGCTTGAAACACTGACAAATTATTACCTATCCTTCACATTTAGCCTTACTGTACAGTAGCATGGTTATTGTGCTGGAAAATAAACAGAGCAGAAACACTACAGAGGCCAGGTTTACAACTTAGTAATGAATACTTAAAAAAAAATTGATACAGATGGAGACAGGGAGAGAACTAAGAATTCAAAACAAAGTGAATAGTTGCAGAACAGCCCTATCAAATACTTGTTATTTCAAGCTCAATTACTTTGAAAACAGTTTTGCATTTCTGATATTTTCTATTACACATAATACTCACTTAKAAGGAAGACAGTATTCCTTTTTCTATGTTTTTACCTGTACTGACAGAAAAAAAAATGCATCCTCGTTAGTGTAATGAATCAGTAGAAGCTGCAAAAGTAGAAAGCCTATGTCAAAGCCAGCTAAAATGCAGGAACTTTTCCAGTAATACAACAGGTCCTGGTTTACACCTTCAGTGGTCTTATATGAGAATTGGTGGGTGATAATGTTTTTATGTCCCACATAGGATGAGGTCTACTAGCACCGTCAGCTACCAGTATCAGCAGCCCAGAGGTGAAGGCACGCGAAAACCTCCTGATTCTGGTTCTGAAATATAAATACAAGTCCCTTCCAAAGCTGAAAAGGCCACTAGTGTCTCRAGGTATTATTTCTGCTAGGGGGAGGAAACAGAGGGAATAGGTATCATGTAAACTGATTCTTCACTCACTGAGGACACTGATAAGATCACCAAATAAATGCAATGGCCTTTAGATTTGCTCCTAGACCAATTATTATACCGGTGAAAATGAAATAGCTATGTCTGTGTAAAATGTGATGAAGAGCATAATCATGTCCAACCAATCTAGCATGAGCTAAGTTGGAAGAAGAACTGTAAGGGCCCTCAATGAAAAAAGTGACCTTCCAAACTTGTACTTAATTGGACTTTTGATGGAGCATAATGAACACATTTCTTCTATCTCATAATTTCTGATTATACTGATATTAATACATGGTAAGATACACAATCCACTCTTTAAAACAGACTGCTTATACGATATTTGCAGATGAGTTATAAATTATTCCTGTAATAAGGCAGCAATTTATAACATTCAAAATTGATTCCAAATGAGGCTGATTCCAAAATGAGGAGACTTCAAGGAACATAACTTACATTACATGTTTGGGGTCAGTCTCTGTGCCTGTGAAACAGGGATGCTGATACTTAACAATTATGAAGTACTTCGACTCTAACTAATAATAATGTAAGTTCTAGTATGGCTATGTATATTAAGCATGCATGTATATATATAAAGTCAAAAAGTTTGGGAAGATTCGATTTGGGGTTTCTTATTTAGGCAGTTCTCCATGTGCAATTGTATGTAGGCATGTCTTCACTAGTAATATAAACCTTYTTCCTAATTCAAAAGTTCTTGTAAATGATCTGTAAAGTTTCAGCAGAGGTTTGTATATTTCTAGTGGAGCAGCAGGCTCTGCCAGATACCAGTCTCTCCGTTCATCAGCAATGTTCATCATAAGCTGCTGGAAAGCAGAAAAGAGTTGAAACTGTGCAGCTGTAGTTTGATTGATAAAGTTTGTAGCCTGAACCTACATATACATACAAACCAAGACTCTGAGCAGAAAAAATGAATATGTGAGAAAAAAGCTCTTCTGAGAGCTTTCACGTGTGTCTGTTGCCAAGGTAACCACTGTATGTATGTCTTCCGAACGGGTACCTTTTGGGGGTCTGACTCTCAGCTTGTGCATCTCTCACTGAGATGTCAACTGAATGCAGGCACTAAGGGTCCAGCAGTAGAAACACACTATGAAAAATAATTAGTGTATTACTAACAGATGTGTTTTTATATGTATGCATGCTGCTGGTGTCACTATCTTCTCTGAAAGTGAGGTCTGGATATGTGTGTGGTAATTAAATATTTTTGAAATTTGTCTGTGAACATCAGTCCATGTCTCAGATTCTCACAGCAGGGACTGAAGGAAGCTGTCCTTAATGTCTCTTTACTGTTTGTTTTTTTCTTTCTGTAAGTCCGTCATACAATTTCTCCCTCCATCCTCTATAATGTCCATTCGGAAATCACTCTGTTTACTAACATATGAGAAATAGTTTGACTTTTTTTTTCTCTTCTGGCTGCCACTTTTTTCTTCTTGACTGCTCTGTCAGGCATCCCAAATCAAGCAAAAAACCCTCTTGCACCTCTTTTTTAATTAAAGTTTTGCTATTTAGGACCTGATCCTGAAACAAGTGAGCTTAATAGAAGTTTTGTTACTGATATCTGTGTATTTTTCTTTTCCCTTACATCAGGAATATGTCATACAAAATCATATGCTTTGTTCCATGTATTCACCTGGCACTTTCAAAAGAATGCTTTGAGGATTTCTGTCATTCTCTGCTCAATAATCTTAGCAACTGCAGAACTGTTATAGTCTGTATATTCTATATTTTTCTAGATTTCTATATGTATTCTATATAAAAATACATTATAAAATTTATTATATATGTGTTATAAAATACATCTATTTGTTAAAAGAAAGAAAAAAGCAATTTTCTTAATCTTTTGATTGAAAATGCTTTATCTTCACTAAGTTTTCCTTTAGCATTCATAAGGTAAAATCAGGAATTAAACTGTTTCAGAACAACAAATGCAAGGCTCAGTCTTTCAAGTGCTTATACTTGAGCAACTTTACTCAGATGAGTAGTCCTTCTGAGTTCAAAGTGAAGTCAGTTGAATTATCAGTCTGAGTAAGACTACTCAGGTGTTTAAGGTGTTTAACCAGGATTTCAAAATAGAAGCGATGTTGCTTAAGGCTGTAAATCTGTAGCCTGGTGCCAGTTCTTACTGAGAAAAAAAATCATAATATTTAGAGTTGATCGGTAGTACAAAAAGCTATCTGTACTTTATTCATGCTAGTTTTAAAATGAGATGGATTCAGAAATATTCACAGTTCTTTTGTGTTCATTTCTGCAGACACTGAGACAATCAAGCTTCACTGGCATTAATGTTTGCTGAAATTAAATATAAAATTCAGAGAAGTATTTGTAAAATGTGTTAACAGTTTTATTCTATCAGAATACTTATCACAGAAACAATGCCTTGTCACTTAGTAAACCAACAGCAATTAGACAGCACAATTCAATTCCTTTACATGGAGTATCAAAAATGTCCAAGAGAATGATTTGGGATCAATTTGCGGCACTGCAAAAATAGTGACAAAGTTAAATGATAATTTCTAATTGGTCCTAATGCTGGATTTTTCGTTTAACTTCCATGGCTTTGGATCAGATTTATTATGTCCCCTCTTCCTGAAGTAAAAAACAGAATAACTTATTGGTTGGAAATTATTTACAATGATAAGTAAGATAATTAGAATAAATTATTAAAGAAGCATCATGATAAAGACAAACATGTAAACCTAAAATGAAGTGTAAATAGAGGTTGCAAAATTCAGATTAGAAATATAGCTTTGGTTTATACAATTATACAACTATTTTACACTAACTACCTCATTATTGTGCAGAAGCAGTTAAATATAATCAGATCAATATTATGCTCTTTACATGAAACTACTGAATCACAGTATGAAATTTGTGTTATTCTGAAAACTGAGATCTCATAAAGAACACTCTGCAGATCACTCTGAGGGAAAAACAGTGATGGAAGTACGGCATAGCCTACCAGGAAATAAAGCCCACATGTGACACACATACACCATATACATAGATAATGTTTCATTTAAAACAATAATAAAAGATAATGTAGGTAAGGAAAACTAGAGTCTTTCATTTAGCTATGTTTTTTAAAAGCATAGTTACGTTTCAAGGACTAGCAGAAAGACTTAATGAAAAGTGTACTAAAACCTCTGAGACCAGGTTTAGGGTTAAAACTAGGATTAGGGTAGGGAGAGGGAGAAAGCTGGTGCCCTCAGAAAGGGCAGGGCTCCTAAGTGGCTGCCAAAGCAAAGCATGGGCTGCTATGAGCAATCTTCCCTACTCAGACTTTCCCCTGGGGCTTCAGTATRTCCCATGGCACAAGTTTCCTGCAAGGCTTAGGGTCAGTTAAGAGAACAATCCTCCCTCCTCCTGGGAGGATAGCTCTGACAGGTGAGACCTGTTTGAGAAGCCTCAACTGGCCTTGGAGTTCTCAGAGATAGAGCTGGAAGAAGCTGCAGCAGGGGTTCCTACCTCCTTCACTTGCAGTTGTATTAAGCAGAGGCTCTCACACTTGGCTTATGCCTGGACTGCGTTGCAGCTCCTTTGCAGCCATGCCTGTGCCTGGGTTTGTACCCTGTTGATCTGGACTCTGACCCTGACCCATGTGCTGACTTCCTGGCTTGTTCATGTATGACAGGACTAAGCCCTTTTGTTGGTGAGGCCATGGCTTCTGCCYGCCATGCTGTGATGCCTGGCTCCCAATTTCCCCTTCCCCTGCTAAGCAGCAACTGCCTTTATTGTTCCCTGACAGAGGTATGAGACCCATAGGAAGAGTGGTGCTGCAAAAAGGTGGAGGAAGAAAAGTGGGGGCTTCTGTGAGAATTCTCTCACTTGCATCCTTTTCAGAAGGGGCTTCAGCATGTCCCACTACAGAAGTGTCCACCCACACTTAGGGTTAGGCATAGGGTTAGGGCTATAGGGAGAACAAAAGATATGAGACCCATGAAAAGAGTGGGGCTGCAAAGAGGTTTCCAAGCCATAGCAGCATTGTGGGCTGACATGGGAACTCTCTCCCACTTAGTATTTCCAACTGTGGCTTCAGCATGTCACTTGACAGAAATCTCTGCCCAGGCTTAGGGCTGGGCTAGATTTATGGGCAGGAGAGTCAGATACCGTATTATTTTTAGACAAGTGTTTTAAGGCTTAGCTGCGCAGTTAGTGGTTGCTTCCCACATTTTTTAAAATTGCCAGAATACATCCAGGTGAGGTTTCCAATTTAAATTAGAAAGTGTTCATTGAAAGGCTTCAGTGATGTGTGGGCTTCCAATTTGAATTAACTTTTGAATGTTCTATGTGAGTTAGAAAAATGCTCTTGAGGACCAGTTTTAAAATAATATTTATAATAATTCTGTAATATTTATAATATTTTTAATAATATTTATGACACTTATATCTTTATAGTTGTTATGAAAGAAGAAAAATAATTTAGCAGAGATCCAATTAACAAAGAACAGCTATAGTCCTGGTTTCTGTTCCTGCAGCATGTGAAAATTGCCATTCATGGCTTGGAAAAAAGTTTTCTCATAGCAGTCCATATTTATACTACTGTACACAATGCTTACCATTTACCATTAAAGGTAGCTGAGGTCTTAAATCAACAGAATTAATTGAGAATTACATGAATATACTGTCAAGTAAGGTATAAATTTGTCTCCTGAGAGAAAAAGAAAAGAATAACTTAACATGCATCCAAGAGCATTAGAGGAMTTGGAGATAAGACAATATAATATAATGTTCTCCAGTTATGATTAAAATATTTTCAGGAGAAAGATACCACTGAGCTAGACAGGCTTACATACAATACCACTGCAAAAAAACAGAGTGACATCTGATACAATATTGACACTATAATTTTGAAAAACCCATTCCATAGTAATTTCAAGACTGAATACATGCCTTCCCTGCTGTTCTTTTTTGCTCTGATTATTTGTTTGGTTTCATTTGGTTTGTCTAGTTAA
This sequence comes from Phoebastria nigripes, assembly GCA_035582835.1. Taxonomy (NCBI): domain Eukaryota; kingdom Metazoa; phylum Chordata; class Aves; order Procellariiformes; family Diomedeidae; genus Phoebastria; species Phoebastria nigripes. The sequence continues at coordinate 351,736 of JAYKAV010002097.1, read as the reverse complement.
AATTTTTAGAATGGCAATGAGATGAAGTCTAAACTGAATGTAGGCATTAGGCAAGAAACCTTGCAGGATATTTCAACAACCCATAATGGATGTCATTGTTTATTTTAAATTTGAACTTAATTACTGTGAGATCCCAGGCTCTATAAAGACAATGAGTGCCATCTATAAATGCTAATATAAATCAATAAAGAGGGGGAGGTTAAATGATTTATGTTGGCACTGAGCCACCATGTAATAACTGATGCTCATTACAGCCTCAGCGATGAATGGGAAATCAAAACATTAAATAGTGCAAATAAGACTATCCTATTTTGCAGGAAGTTTAAGATATTCCATTCGTCCAGGTCATCCATTTTTATCCTATTAAAAGGTAGGTTAAATCTTGTATTTAAATAGACATCTTGCCTAAGAAAGGGCTGCTGGAGTTTGCCCAAAGTTTCCATGACTTTGAGTTGTTGCCAACTTTGCCTGAAAAACAACAAATGTAGCTGCCAAAACTGAACTATAATATTGCTGTCAAAAGAGTATTATAGGTACAAGTTTTAGGTATGCACTGCTTTTCATATCTATATTACAGTTGACTATATTATTAATATTTCATTTTAATTACCATATATTAGTAAAATAGGACTTCAGAATTGTTTTGTATWTCTCTCTTCAAGAATGCAAACAAATAATTGTACTTTTGAACATTGATTGGCACATTATGGAAGCATCAAAAGAGTCTGTAAGTAAGGCTGCATTGACACGCTGAAAGCAGGACTAACATTTCTCTATTAGAGATTTAATTTATTCTCCAAATTTGTCAGGACACATTTTCAGATGTCAATTGCACTTTTCCTATCATTTTCTTAATAACTTTGTTTTAATTAATTTTGAAGAAAAAAGATTTTAAGTGCTCTTTCTCCATACACTTTGTTTTAACTCAAAAAAAAAGAGAAGGAAAAAAAATAGTCTCCCTTAATTTCACACAAAGAAAGTCTTRGAGATACCCATTGTTTGCTAACATTTTGAAGAGAGACCAGTTTTGAAGCTTTTTCTGTGTAACTGAGAGAAATTGCATCAAGACTAACCAGCTGAACTGGTGGAACTTGATTGAAATTGTTGTTCTAATGTCCCTGTGGCAGCAGGCTGTCAGGTGAACCATTTTTTTCTTCCAGGTACTATTATTTGAGTGCATTAAAATGAGAGGTGCAAACCCTCTGTAGATTCTGGAGTTACTGCTACTTTGGCTGTTTTGCATTCCAGGAGGCATTGTTACAGAGATTTGTGAGCATGGGACTGAGGAGGACATGAACTATACCTGTGGTATATAACTTTGTAAATGGGAGTATTTTACATCAGTGTCCAGTCTTCTTACCAAATTTGACCCTTTTGAGTAAAAAAAAAATAATAATCAGAGGCTATTTCAGAAGAAAGAGTTAGGAGAACCAGAAATTCCTAGAAAGGAGGACATTTAGGTCACCTCAGATTTTGCTTCCTTCCTACCTACCAGCCAGGCCACTTCCTGAGGAAGCTCCCAGGGAGTCAGGCAAGTGCTGTTTTGATAAACCAGAAGAGCTGAGGTTACAAGATTGTGCAAGCCACCAGAATGATTAACAGCACATAAGAAACTAAATGGTTTAGCCTTTTGGTGTCTCATTTGAAATTATATAATACTTACTTCCTGTTCTCAGCTTTAACTATGTATTATGTGCCATTAAATTGAGACATAGAGACACAGACCATGAAAAGGTACCTAGATCAATAACCAGTTCTGAGAGAGGGTTGAAGATATTCTTACCATTTATGAAAGTTGTTTCAGTAACTTTTTGGTAAAAGACTAGTGATAGAAATTTCTCAACAGCTTGCTTCCAGATACCTTGTCCCAGGAGTAAATTCACATCATAGTTAGAATGTTTTTGTTTGCTTTTTAATATTTCATTTTGCAGCAATATACTAGAGATTACAATAATATCATTCTATTTATACCAACTTTTTGTGTTTGAGGACTGTTTCAATCCATTCACTAGGTGAAACAAATCCACCTTTTTAACCTTTTAATTGGGGCAAGTTTTCTAAGTTGTGGGGAATTTTAACAATTTTTTTTTGCTCACACAATTTGGAGTTCTTTCTTTTCCTCTTCAAGGATTTTTCCTCCATGACCAGCATTTGGACCTATTTTGATATCCTTTTGGGAAAAGAATTCTCTTTATTTAGATGAGAGTGAAACTAACTCTTGACTCAGCTGAAGTAAGCTTTTCAAGGAAGAGAATCTCTATGCCACAAGTTCAGACCTACTTGTCTTTAGGTGGGCATGGAAGCCGCTTGCCAACTCTGTTGCATTTGTTTAGTAATGGCTAGCGGGAGTTCCAGAAGTTTATCATCATGTTTATGGAACTTCTTTTCTCTATCAATTTCTGTGATTCTTCTGCTAATGTTAATCCATTCTTCAAGGGTGGGAGACTTTCAATTATGTCGATAGGTGTTGATACTGCATTTGGAGCTGTGCAGGAGTCAGCTCTTGAAACACTAATGTTGAAGACACACAAAGGGTCAGACAACTCTTTTCATTAACCTAAGACTAATAGTTCTAGTCTGAAGTAGGATTTGAAGTCACAAGATCTGTGCAAACACTCCCACTCTCCCACCTATCACTCTCCAAGCTGCCTGCATAGTTCCTGAGCTTTGAGGAGTATTTTGACTAATAGTGCTTTACACGAATGAAGTGGTCTCTCACTTGAAGGAGTTTAAGTAACAGGCTGCTGTCCTGCTTCTAGCAACATTTTTTTGCCCATCTTTACCCTCCATTTTCCAGCATTCTATTCTTTGCATGCATGAAAGTATAACTGTTTGGATATGTGAAATGATGACTTATTGTCAGGATTATTATAGTAGTGTTAAAAACAAATAAAATCTCACCAACTGGCTGTTCTCTTAAACATGTGGTATCTGAGTGCTTCAGTGTTCTGTTCAAAGCAGAGACTTTGTCTTTGTTCATATAATAAAGAAGGCCCCTTTACATTATTTACTTTAGTTTAGCTTAGTGTATTTCAAACTGTCATGAGTATGTCAGAAATCCAAGATTAAAACATTATATTTTATTTGCCAAAACAAGAAATAAAAGAACAAAGGGGAAATATTCTAGGAATTAAAAATATTTGACTTGTTTGAATGTACTACCCTATGCAGTTTTTTGAAAGCAACAAAAAGGTAAAAAATTATGTAGAAGAATGTAGGGAAACCTGCTCTCCCTTAGCAAAAATGACACAGTATTTGCATTTCTGGCAAACTGAGTTTAGACTCATGTTATTTTATCTGACCTCCCTTTTCTCTCTTGATCTGCATGGGATGTTTTCCAGGTATTAGCTGATGATATCCAAAGGGTCTTGTTCTCCTGCTATATATTATGAATGACTTTCAAAGAAACACCTGGAAGTACTAACATTGTGTGGGGACAGCAATGATGGCATAAAAGAGGGAAGAAGCTGGATATCCTGGCAGTTCTGCAGTCCACCAAGTCTGTTATTTCTGTTCTGTCTTTATAATGGCTATAAAATATGAGCTGGGAGTATGATGTCAATGCATCCACTTTCAATAATTGATATGATGAATAATCTCAACCTTCTGACACCTTCTGTATCTCCTCACATCTCAGGAAACTTCATTCATCAACCGCATTTGAAATGTTTAAGTAATCTCAGTGATGTATGGAGCACTGAAACTCCCTTGTTAGAAATCTATGCTACTAACATTCTATCAAATTAAAAAGCCACTGAGCTCTTGTGCATAAAATTATCATAAATTATCTCTGAAGGTTCATTGCTGTTTGGAATGTTTAATTGCTCACTCAGCTGAACTTCAGCAGCTCAAGATTATTAATCAATTTGTCAGAAGATTTCTCATAATGTCGTCTTTTACGCTGCAGTTATATGTGTGGAAAATCCATGTGCAAGACAGTTTTATGCAGCAAGTCAACAGTAGCCATGCATACCTTTCACAATATTCCTTTCATATATTTAGGGGTATTTTTGGTTGTTGATTTCTCACAGAAGACTGGGAAATTGTAATTACCTCAGCCTAATTTATTTGGATGGAAAACTAGATTCTCCAAAACAATATTTATAAGAMAGAATGGAGACAGATAATAAGAATGGGACTTTTGAAGCATTTAATCCTGGTCTAATGTTGATTGTTCTCATTAAAGTAAATATTTCTACTAACTGCAGTAACAGTAAAGATCTTTTGAAAATGCCATACCTTAAGTGTATGAGAACAGTTTCTTCAGCCAGTTTTCTTACCAAAAAATGCATCTTTGCTTTAAAGTAATTTTTCATGAAAGAATTTGGCTTTGATGACATACTAAAATAATGTATTTCTTCTTAATTGAAATACATGTTTCATTATTTGTTTTGAAAATGTCTTTTTTAAATTTTAAGAGTTATGAATTAATCCTTTTTACACAGTTTTCTTTCCTTTCTTTTGTTTTACGAATGTAACTGTGTATGAGACCTTATCAGAGGGGTGATGATAGTGTTTCTATTTATAATTTTTTTCTCCATCAAATCTTTTAGTTCTTTGATGCAGAAGAACCTCTAGAAATAGAGGATTCTGCTTTTCCTGCTCTAGAGAATTGAAAAGAATTTGGAATGTTTTGGAGTAATATATTTAAGGATTCTTTAAGCCACTCCAGATATTTTCTTAAGCTGAAAAAGTTTCAAAATAGAAAGAGTGGAAACATTATGGACATTATCCACTTTCTTCTACTCCATGAATGATCATCATATTGTTTCCTATGCATGTAGAAAGATAGAGGATGAATGCTAGCATATACCATATAGTTGATGTTCCAAGTATCTATCTGATATTAGGTATTTATGCAGTATATCACACCACGCTATTTCTACCAAAAATTGAAAAATGAAAGAAAGTATCAGTATTTTTTCTTTGTCAAACCTCTTTCRTAAAATTAAAATATTGGAATGATAAATACTCTTGTGTGTCTAAGAAATATTTCAGGTATCAGAAATATGCTGAGAGCTAGCATTTTTTTTTTTTTTCTACGAGTATTCTCACTGTAATCCTTCAAAGTCTTTCTTAAAACATATTATGTCCATTAGCAGATGATAAAATGGGAAACAAAACACCAGTAACAAATACATTACATCTCTATACTTTCTGACATCTGGGGATATCAAAGCACATCACAACAAATGCATAACAGCTCCTTGGTACAATTTCATCACCATTACCCATCTCCATTACACAGAACTTCTAGCACCAAGAAATAAAGATTGTCATTATCTTTGGCATTGAGTCAAACCCAGAATGATATGTTGAAGATTGAGCATGAAATCTTTTGAAGAAATAGGAAGAGAAGCCAGATTTTCAGATTCCCAATAACATGTCTTAACACACGAATCCTTCCTTCATCACCCTGCTCAACAGTGATGCCTTACAGATGAACAACTGAGCTGTGATTAGATAGATTACAGACTCTTCAGTATTTGTATCTTTTTTTGTTCTTTGCACTATACAAGTCTGCCATAGCATATATTAGCAGTAGGAGTATATAGCATTGAGAAATGTGGAGATGAAAATGTTTAAAGCACACTATGTATGTGGCAGATCACAACAATTCCTAGAAATGTTCAGTTCTGTAAGGTAAGAATAGGAATGGACATCAGGAAAAATTTCTTTACTGAAAGAATGGTTAAACATTGGAACAGGCTGCCCAGGGAAGTGGTGGAGTCACCATCCCTGGAAGTATTTAAAAGACATGTAGATGAGGCACTTAGGGACATGGTTTAGTGGGCATAGTGGTGTTGGGTTGACCGTTGGACTCAATGATCTTAGAGGTCTTTTCCAACCTTAATGATTCTATGATTCTATGATTCTAATATATACACCTTGTGTATGTGTTGTTCTTCCTTCATCCAACATCTATTTATCCATTCATTGATTACTTCAAATCGACTTGGATGTGAACATACTATTATGGACGATTCCAAACCTGTACATACTTGGCTCTAGTTATCTCATGACCTTAGTGAAAATAAACTCATCAGTAAGAATCAAGACTGCTGTCACTGTTTCAATAAACAAATTTGAGGATCAGACACCAGTTCTGTATATTACAATGAAGGTTATGCATCTCTGGCCATATACAGAGAAAATGAAAGTGATGCTGTAATTAGCTGATCAATAAATCAATCAAGTGAATGATAACTAACACAGTTTGGATGTCATGGAACCAGAAGGATATGTGTGTAGTAAAATTAAGAGCAAGACACATAGTAAGTTAGAGTCCTCAGCTTTACTTATTTTTATACTCTTCCTGTTAGTTTCTTCTGCTTTCACAACTGCATTCCTCTTCTCATTTAAGCATGAAAGCTAGAATAACTTCCATTGTCACTCAACCATTTAGACTGACTCCCTGGTGGTTAAATTTCTTCATCATTTATATCAACTTCCAGCCTGAACCAGAAATTCTAGTGATGTAGGTGTCAGTCCTTCCATGCCCAGAGACAGGTATGTTACAAGTAAAGATTGTTGGTGCAGATTTCGTCTTTCCATGTGCCAGAGCATCTAAAGTAACACACTAATGCATGCTTGCATATCAGAAAGTGTGTTAGCCTTCGATGTACATCTTCCTCAGTACATGACTCATTAATTTAATAGCTCATAACACTCCATTATGTTAGTCCAGCTATGACATGTACTTTAATGTATGCATGAAAGGTTCTGATGAAATGTTTACTTGAAAAAAACTTGCTGTATTTAAACATAAAATGAATTAGAAATAACATTCTGTGGTCATTTTACATGTAAAAATTTTATTGGTCATGAATTTGTATATAGTTTTAGACATAAAGGAGATTATTTATTTATTCTAGAAACTGAAATCCTGAACACCATATTTTAACTTAGGACAATCATTTCTTTAACTGTCCATTTGAGTCAACCTCTGTTGTTACAGATTTGTCCAGGTGTATACCAACGAGTAATGACTTTCATTGAGAAAGAATAAATAGCGACCACACAAAAATCAGTTCCAAAGAACTCAGTTCTCAATGTCTTTTGAAACCCTGTGCATCTATGCAGTCTCAGAAGACTCAGAAGAAATGATCTATGCAGTTGATTTCTGAATCTTGAACTTGCATGGTCCCAATGAACATTCCAGGCTCTCTTGGAAACACTTACACTTGCCTTACAGTGGTACTGCATGATGGCTGCAAGGGCAGCAGCTGCCTCACTGGCAGCTAAACAAAAGCTTACACAGTAGTTCARTTTCCAGCAGTAGTCATTTTAGATTCATAGGTTTAACAGAGGTAGCAAAAATAAGCTGTGCCTCCTATCATGCTGAAAGATAAGTGACTTGATGTATTAGTAAAGGAAGTGTTTATCATGTGTGTAGGACTCTCAGAAGAACAAATCATACTGATTTTTTTCTCTACCAAGAGCCACAAAAGAAATAAATTTTCTAAAGCAAATTCCTAGTGCTTTTACACTATTGATTTTTCAAGCTTTTTCTGGAAACCTCTGACATACTAAGCTAAACATTCATTTTTATTTTATAATGTATTAAAGGTATTGACAAACAAACAAACTGTAGGAGTAAGTTGCTTAAACACCGCATGGTAAGGATGAATTAACATGTTTTGAATACAAGAGACCAGATTCATTCGAATCTTTCTGGATGATGCAAGTCATCCACAAAAGGAAACAAACCAAACATTGCTTCTTTTTCTGGGACATGTATCTGGCAAACATTACCCTTCTAAAAGCTGCAGGGACATTACGTTAGCCATTTCCCATTGACACATCTTTTCTCTTTGATTCCTTTGAAATGCTTATAGTGGATTAAAATGGTCATTCCTTCATCAGATGTCCTTGGGAGGGAGTGTAGGTAAAGAAATCTTTGCATCTAGAAGACTCCTACTGGGTAATAAATCTCATGCCTGAAAGTGTGGTTCTTCTGAAGAATCCTCCTAGTGATTCATAAACCCCTTCAGAAAGATGCTGATATGAAGGGTGAGCAGACATAGGTGGCTTTATTTCTGACTGCATTCTACCCTATGTCTAAAAACATTTCAACTAGCCATGTTCACTTACATGCTTAAAAACACAGGATTTATCTTTGTGGGTTTCTATAATGGCACTTCAGGCTACCCCTGCTTATCTTGACAGCTAGAATAGTAGTCAGTCATGAATGGTTAGCATCAGGCTGTTTAGGCAGTTGGAGACATTTTCATCAAAAATTAAAACAAGTATATTTAGTGGATAAGATTCCTTCCAGAGATTATGCTTCTTGTGAATAAGATGTCCCAACAGCCAGGAATGAAGTGACAAATGGAAGTGCAGATCTTCTCACACTGATCAGGTTCCATTGTATTCATACCATCGAATTAGCAGGAACAGCATAGATGGATTGTGTCACCTTCATGGCTTCTGCCACTTCTTTTCTACATATCTGATAACAGTTCATACAAAGGTGGTCCACGCCACCAAAAGTGAACCTTAATCATATCCTCTGAGATCCCAAACCATCTCTTCTCACTACCAGAAAGTACAAGTAAACAACAGTGATCTCTGTGCAAAACTAATTCTATAAGAGACCAACCAGTTGAAAGTCATGCCTTAAAGCTGATGATAGCTGTTGAGGACATACAATTAACATGCTGGTTGAACAAAAAGGCAGACAGGCTGTACATATCTTTGATTCCGGCTTCCACAGCTGGAAAGAAACAATATGGTGCCAGTACCATTTTCTGCACAGCTATCAATGGCAGGCYGTCAGCCCTGTAGCATTCCTGATGAACCCTATATGTCTGCTGTTCTTTTCTGGCAGTTCAGTATGTTGTATCACTGTATAACACTCTGTTAATGATGACTGTATGGAATTTTCTGTCATCTCTGACAGTCTCTAAAAACTCTCTAAATTCGACAATGAATAAAGGACTCGATCCTATAAAGTGCTGAATTTTCTTAAATGTTAATTGTTCCAGCTACATTTAAATATTTTTGAGAGAAGAAAATTGGCCAGAAGCACTAGTTGGACAAGTACTCTTGAGTTCTTGACATTGTTCCACATAATCAGACATTAGTGTGGAAAGACTCCAAACTTTCTTCTGCTGCTTATGTTATTTCAGCGGTACTTACTTTGATTTACCCAAGGAATGTTTTGTTTCAGTTAATGTTTATGATTGACTTCATGACCTAAGCAGTACAGAGAATGTATTGAAATGTATTCTCATTGTTTGTGGGTGTTGAGTCTAATTATGTCATCCATAAAAATAAACAATTCTGCATGTGTGCCAGAAATCAATTTTTTATCACTGCAATTCAGAACTTCATTTTCTTTCAGTTTGAGAGGAATGAAGATTGCTTACTGATCATTAGAAACCAAATCAATGCAGAAATTCACATTTATCAAATTTCAGTAAGCCKAATTAAAAATTCCTATCTTTATCATTGAAATGCATCTGTTTACCAATGAGAATTTTTAAAAATATTATTTATTTTGTTCTTTATTATTATTTTTGGACAGTCCTGGAAGATTCTACTGTATGAATCATTCTGTGGCCCTGATTCACTGCTAGTGCAAGTTGTTGGGTTTACAGGAGAAGCGTATTACAGACACTATATGCTTGACACTTTTAGGAAAAAAGTTACTGATAGTTATTTTTACACAAACATTATACACACAAACTTCAGTCATTTTTATATATCCATGTACAGTGTACATATTTTAATATTATAAACAATTGTGTTCCCACTCCCCTTTTCCCTAAAAAAGGGAATATTTGTTTGAAAGAAATCAGATTGATATACTTAGTAAAAGAAATGGATCCTTTACTTATGTACAGGGCAGAAATGGGCAAACTTCTCTTACACATAAATGCTCATGCTTAATACCTCAGTCAGTTTGGGAGAGACTTCTTTTTATGCTAATACAGATAGACCTGTCTGTCTTGATGGTCTCACTCYAAGTACAATCTACAGAAATAATGCTATTTGACAGCCTGGATGYAAGATCCGTACTTTTTAGTTTTCTCAAAATTTTTTTAACAAGAAAATAAGAGAGGGGAATGGGAAGTCCCATCACTGACATGCTTGATCACTGACACACTTCAATAATATGGAGCAAAATAAAGTTCTAGAAGTGTAAAAATAGCTATCTTCRCCACTAAATAATTAGTATTTTGTTAAGGGATCTGAAGTTCTGATTACATTTATAAACCTTAACATTTCTCATAGCTGGTTGCTTGTGTTAATATCACTTTACATACCCAAGAAAGATACCCAACTGAAGATGACTGTCAAACAAAGATCAGGAAAAGGGAAATAATTTTATTCAGTTTAAGATTCTTCTGCTATTAGCTAAAGAAATAATTTCTTTAGACAATTTATTTCCAGCTTCTAATCAGTCTGTCTATATCATGTGGCCAATTTCTTAAATGTGTATCAAGGAAAACAAGTCCTTGGGAAAGAACTGCGGAAGTACAGTAACAGTAGGGCATCTGCAGTGCATAAAAGGAGAGAGATGTTGAAGCATGAAAGTCCTTTAAAACAAGAAAGCTTTTAGCCTAATACAACATAACRTGGCAGCCTGCGGATGTATTAAAATTAGTGAGGTAGCCAGAATAAGTGAAATGTTTAACATCAATGTTCTCTATTGATACATGAGACAAGTATGGATGTGAAGAAGGTCATAAAGAAGGAGTTGTTTAAGATGAAATAATGAGTCTGAATTAAGAAATTAGATTTTCAAAATGTATAGACAGTATGTAGGTAAGGGTAGAATTATGATGACAACTGTGGCTTGATCAAATAGAAAGACAGCAAACTTCTGTAAATGCACTGTCCTAAGTTGGGGCGTATGCCAATGCAAAGTGTATTAAAACCAATGACAATAATAGTATCAGAAAAACAAAGTGAAATTGTGACTTGTCAATCTTCAGTTCTAGGAAAGCTTTGAAACACAAAATTGCAAAGGGAATTTTATTTTTTATTTCAAGGCAGCAATTTATTTTAGCAGTATTTTCACTTATAAATGGATTCATCCTTGTATAAGAATTAATGATTTACAATTTTGTTTTCAAAGATCATAATAACACTGTTAGAATTACAACATAATATAGACTACAGAAAAGAATCCTTCTGTATCTATCTTCTTTCATTAAGTGATATTTATGTAACATTAAGATGTGGTGATGTTATAGATGCAGTTTTAAGTCTAAATTAAGAACTGGGGCTTATTCTTTGATTTTTTTTTTCCTTGCGCACAAATAAAACCTACTGCACAAAAATCACAGATTTTCTCCTAAGCACCACTGAATCCCAAAGTATGTTGCCTTTTGACAGTGTGAGCATACTCTTAAACTTGACAGAAGAGATAATTGCATCTCTGTTCTATCCACTGTAGTGCTTTACTTTATAAATAGCAAAATACATGTTAATTCTGTTCTTTTACTGTCACAAAGTGCATAGAGGTATCATTGAAAACAACAGATTTCTGAATGTTATTTGAGTTGCACTTTGTTTGAGTAACAGCTATGTACTTACTATCTATATTATTTTACTGTTGCCTTCATCTGATTGATTCCTCCAGGCACAACCCCAACATAAATATTAACTGTTATTACTGTACATAAGTGATAAAGTTATAGTGACGAGCAGTAATAGATGTATACACACATTGCATTCTACTTGGAAGTCTCCAGAGTTTAATGCTGAAATGCAACCACCTCAATGGTGAAAGTCAACAGCTGTTTAAATGCAAAAACAATTCAAACAGGAATTGAAGATTATTATATGCAACTGAAAGAGTAGGTGGAACTACAYGCCAATCAATTGGTACTATTCTTCTGTTCTAGCAAAAAAATGATAACTATTAGGTTTTATTGCCATTGTGCTTTTCTCTTTGTAGGCATAAAAGGAAAAAGGCCCTTGGCAATAATTAAGTATCTTCATATTAGTTTGACCCAGAGACAGGACAGTATTTTTAGATAGCTGTGTCTCTGTTTATAAATTACACTATATATATACTGTCTCACAATAAAAATTACAAAAATTTCAGTACTTAATAATTTGACTTTTACACATATTCGGGTAAGAAGGTGATTTTTTTTGTTTGTTGCCATTGCTTTTTGAAAAAGATTTTAACAAATGTCAGTGTGAATTCCCTCTGAAATTGTTTTCATTTTGTGGCTTACACAAGCAGAAGAAAATTAGGAAACTTTAGTTGTATAGATATAACTGCAAAAAGATTAACATGTTTAGATTCCTTTTAACCAAAAAAGTAATTTTGATTTCATCATTTTAATTTCAACAGGTCTGACTGTGGCCAGTAGTTTGGCAGTGGCATAAAGTTACCAACTGCATCAGTAACAATACCACCTTACAGAACACTAAGAGCAAGATCAGAAAATGGAAAATACATATAGAAAAAAATGAAGTGCTATTAAGTAATGTATGAGCTGTATTGCTTTTTGGAGCCTTTTTTTAATGATTTCAAAGGAGCATTTTRGAGGACAATCCAACTTGTGTAAAAAGTGTTAATTAGTTTTTAAGTTAGACTCTACAGCCACATGGATTTTGTTCATGTATTTTAAAGGAACAACAACAAAAAACCCACAGTTTAAATATGTCCAGCCTGTCTTTTGGTGAGATTCACAYAAGTAGTAATGCATAAAAAACGGAGGAGAAATCCTAACCCTACTGATGAAAATGTTTCCACTGGTTTCAACCGTGTCAGGATTTCATCCCTGGTACAGGGATTAACAGATCTTTTCTCTGTGATGCCTGGGTAGATGTGCCCTTAGTCTGTTTTTCAGCCGTAATTCTGCCTACTTCATTACTCAGAATGATATAGCAACCCAATAACTTGTGAGTTACTCAGGGTATAATTAARCACAGCAAGAAGGGAGGAACTGCTATGTCTTCTCTGAGTAGTCAATAAAGTTTGCAAACTTGAATTCATCTCAGTCTCTTGAAGAAAACAACGTTGATACATGGTGTTCATTCTGAAATTCTTTGTAGATATATAAGCATGTTTGAAATAAGGACTTGGCACTTCAGAAATTATTTCTTTTGGTTCGTATTTTAGACCTTCCAAAGTCCCGACTTGCCACGTTGCTTAAAGAAAAACAAGGCTGAATGAGATAATCCAATGCTAAAAAATGCTACCTGCCTCCATCCTGTACCAGAATCAGATGGGCTTTTCCTCGCAACTTCTACATAGAGCAGGGGAACACAGGCAAACAGATTTCCTTTATCATCAGGAAAATTTGAACCTGGAAAGCAACTCCAAGCAAAATCTAATGTGCAACTTCTCAGGTTCAACAATTCGTACCATGAATTATTAGAATTACTTTACTTGTAATACTAGTGTACATGGTGCAGAACTTGACACCATAGCTGTTGCGCTAAGGAATGCAGGTTAACTTGATGTAAGGGTAGTGTTTTAACCTGGGAGGTTATTTCAAATTATTCAGCCATAACTGAAAAAGCAATTTAGCCTTCATTATGTTCTTGTTAGGAAAGCATCTACTGAAAAACATTGGACACAGTAAACCAGCTCAGATTTGGAGCCTGTTCAGTGCAAGAAGCTATTTGCAGTGTTTTACCTTTCATATGAAAGAAGAAGAACTTTATACAGCTGGAGGACTTAAGATCTCATACAGAAGCTGTTTTAAACCCTGAAGAATTGCTTTAAATGCTGCTCTTTTTTTTTTTTTTTTTTTTTTTTTCACACTGTCAAAATGAAGCTGACAAATGATTATAGACCTATAAATACTTATTTAACTCCCAATTGTATATGTATATTTAATTCTTATTTAGATTAACAACTATACAACCATATATTCTCATTGTCCGTACATGTCCTCTTCTTTTTTAATCCAACAGTATCTTCTGGTAGTGATTTCCCCAGCCTAGCTGTAGACATATCAGTGAAAAGTACTGGTTTTCAATTTTGCCGTGCTCTAGTTCTGCTGAATGGTCTCATTCACCAAATTACTTTTTTTTTCCACCTCCGCCTCCATTCACTTACAAGCTGAACCACTCTAGTTTGAAAGCGATTGTCAGGGAGGGGTAAGGGACGTGGAGCCATGGGCGACCCGGGGTGGGCCATGCCCTCACCCACGGGCTCTGTCCTGCAGGGTCTGCATGCAGTGGGCCCCATCAACAGACCCCAGCGCTGCGAGGGGATAAAGCAGGTCCAGGGTCCAACCCAGGGCTCCAGTCAGGAGGAAAAGGAGAGACAGGACCACTACGGGGGTCTGAGGCGTCCACCCAGGAGACGGGGCTGAAGGCAGGCCAGGAGTGGGTGCAGGCCCAAGCTCCAGCGGGCCCCTGCTGTGCTCCAGGACAGGGCCGTGGAGGAGAGGCTCCGCTGCGGCCTGCTGGTGCACTCCCAGACCTGACCGACCACCACTCATTCGCTTTCTGTGAAAAGTCAGGCAGTGTTAAGGAAAGCAAAACATTCAAATGCTTGCCACGTTAGGAAAAATCCAGCTTTTACGTTTCGCTGTCACACAGCCCATCTGATCTTTGGTATAGGTATGTAGATGCTAGAACAGAAACCAGTTGAAGTATCCAGTTGTCAGGTACCTGTAATATTAAATATTTTTAAAAGTAAAAGGATGAGGAAATAATCCTTCCTCTGGGTAACTCCAGTATGCAAAACGGCTCATCTGTTTCACTTTGAAATTTCTGAGACTACTGAGACTCAGTAATAATCACTGACACAAGTAACTAAAGTATAATACTTTTGCAATTTCATTTCTAGTACCAATTGGTCATCTTATGGATAACTGATGTATGAATGTCAATATGTAACTTTTCTGTATTTTTTATCTGATTATTTGGTCATAATTCAATACAGAATAAGGTCTTCTAAATTTAGATTAAACTATAGGAGACATTGACAGTGAGTACCAGAAGGATACGCTTATAAAAGTTTGCTGCTATCCTTTAAAATGGACGCCATACTTTATACAAAGGTTCCATTCATAAATATTTATAGAAGAGGACATATGATTAATCTAAATGATGTAATTAAAATCATTGTAAATGCTTGTCAAATGCGACTAAATAAAATGTTGCTAACAATTATTTATCATCACATAAAATATATTTATTGATATTGTTTTAATCATCTATGTTGTATACCATTCACATTTGTAACATAGTAATGATAACTTTCAATATGAATGAATGGCCTTCACTTTTGTATATGGCATTTCCCTCTCTCATTTGCTCCTTCTCTCACTTTTGCTCTTCTCCCCGCAACTCCCCTGATATTTATCAGTGATGATTTGGGTTTCTTTCAGACTGGCGGTCCTATACTCCTACCRAATGAGGACATATTCTCAGAGACTTCAGGGCACACTGCAGAAATTCCTTGTGGTAGAGATTGCTCACAGCTGCCCTGCAGTATGTTGCAACGCTGCAGCACGACGAGGGACTCCACTATCTATCTTCTCATAGAGAAGGGGCCCGATTCTGACCATACACAGAAGTTTGTGACTCTGCTGACTACTGCTTTAAGTTGTAAATGGGAATACGTAAGAAGTTGGTCCCATCTTTAAAGGCCCCTTCCAACCCAAACCATTCTATGATCTTCTGAGAGGAACACACACATACAAATGTACAAGTTTCACTAAAAGATGCTTTCTGATGGGGATATATCAGTGTGTTGTGGTATAATGAACAATTCCAAAGCTAAGTGTAAACGAACTATCTTTAGAGTGAAAAGTAGCCCGGTCACAGTCACACAAAGAGCTAGTCACCTGACTGAGGGAGAATTTCTTGAGAACTTAATTACTGACTTCTGAGGTTCTTCCAACAGCACAGAATGACAAGTCTGTGTAGTGCCACAGGACATTTCCCAGGTAATTGAACAATGGGAATAAGACAGAACATGGCCTGGGCTTTCCTTTTACATTCTGAAATCAAGATTTCATGTGACGAATAAATAACATAGGTGATCCCAGAAAAAAAGATACAGCCCTATGAAACTGGTTCTCTKCTATCAACTGTCAGCTCTTTGTTGTCTGGTTTGTTGCTTGTTATCTGATCAGTAACATCATTCAGGAGAGAGTTTATATCTTAGTGACTGTCTTTAGAGAAGTCAGACAGGGGATAAAACCTCCATTCTTCATGGCCAGAAAAAGGCTTCCACTTTCTTGTTAATGCAGAGAAATGCCATGGAAAGACCCAATAAGATTCGTCTTACCTAAGTTTAGCCTTCACAAAATGTCAGAAATGCAAATATGTTTTCGTTAAGCTAAAGCCAGACATCTCAGTAAACTCTTTATATTAGTCCCTGGCACAGAGCATTTAGTGACTCAGCTGCAGCAACACTATAGTTAAAAGAAGCAAACAATTCTCTACTGTAAATTTGGGCCTGGCTGCCCTAAGTATCCAGCTGTTAGATGAAGTTTACATTAATAAAATGTTTGTCCCTACCCAAGGGCTTTCTGAGTAGCCTGTATAAAGAACTCCGGAAAAATGAAGAGTAGATTTGTTCCTAGCAGGCAGGAAGGAAGTTGTCAGGCGGAAAGAGGATATGGACCTGTTTGCATGCAAGGGTCAGTATTTGGTTGCTGGATATTTCCTCTGTGTCCACACGACAAGAAAACCCTTAGTTTCCTGCACTGGACAAATAGCAGGAAAGGGTGTGAGAGTTATTGAATGACATTATCATCTTATAGCCTCATCGGTGAGGAAGGCTGCTTATCAAAACTGATAGCAAAGAACTGAATTTCTGGACCAGATATTAGCAGCTGAAATTGTTAAGTGGTTCTTATTTCATTTCTTTAACTCAATTTAGTTCATGCCATTCTTTTCTATAAATTCATTAGTTTCTGCCAGATTTTTATTCATCGAATCACTTAAACTATGGAAATAGTATGGAAAATACCTACAGAATTGGAAAATATCTACAGACTTAAACCTTAATGACAGTGTTCCAAGCAGGGATGTGAAAGACTTCAAAAGCCAAAATTTTTAAGAAACAGCCTCTTTGGGACTCTTTCTGTTGTTGTTGCTTGGGGTTTTTTTAAACTAAAACTGTTAAGACRTTGAAGACTGACAGGAATCTATCCCATTTTCTTGTTTGTGTTGAAAAGATGAGCGTACTGCTCACCAGCCAATAAATAAAACAGCTTCAGAATATGAGCCTGATCCTGGAAATATTCAATCCCATGTTAAATACTTACAAACTCGACTCACTCCACTCAGGCCAGAGAGGTTATCTGTGCTAGTCAAAATTTTCCTGTGCTTGCAGGAAAGGTCATATGATTAAACCTGCAAGTGAAGTGATTAAACTGTCCTTCAATATTAATTTAATTGTGAAAATGATTTTTTATAGAATTTAGTTCACAGTCCTTTTGTTTACCCTTTTCAAAAACTTCTTGTCTTTTTTCACATACCTGTTGACAAAACACATTCAACTGTAAAATACAAAGACTCAGAATTGTACAGAATTGGCTTCTAATGCAAATCATCAAATAAGAGATCCAAAGCAGTCCAGCTCTGTTACTTTATTTCAGACTTTCTAACCTCATCATGTATGAATGGTGGGAATATGTACGTAAGATGAAGCTATAAATCTGATTTGAATTATTGCATGCAAAAGACAGTGTAAGGTAATATCTATTTTATAGCATTTAAGTAAAAAATTGATAGGACTCTTAATAGAACACAGACACAACATTTCCTTGTGGTATTGGAGAGTCATTTGTATTTACTGAATGCTAAATTACAGATTCTGGATGGAGCTGGCTGTGGAACATGACACAATGTACTCCATAAATGCGTTTTTTCACACACACATGTACACACATATGCGTATTTATTGCATTAATCTACATAATGGCAAACAGACTTCAGAAAGTTGCAGGAGGGGTCATTCATTTACAGCAGATGAGGCAAGGCAGGAACATGATGAATTGGTTTGTAGGCCCTGAACTGCAGGGATGTAAATAAAGTATCCTCTGGGCTACACTGGGGATCTAGTTCAAAAGAAGAAAAAAAAGAGAAAAGAATGACGGAACAAAATGTATTCCTTTCTTTGTTGTTTGGTGCTGTGTTTTCTCCGACACATACCATTTAACTGAGAAATGTTCCTGTGCAATCATAACTTTTAATGTGTACAGTATGATAAACATTGCATTTGCACCACTTCATCACTTCCACCGCTACTGCAACAATAAACACGTTTTCTTCAGTTATTTTATATTAACTAATCTGRCGTCACATGTACTTTACAGTTAGATATATGGCCATTATCATTTATATTCTTAGGCAGTCTCAAATATTGATAACATGATATGTGATGGAATTATTTCACAGGGCAATATTAAGAAGACAGGTATGTTGTTCTGTTTTATCATTAATACCATAATAAGATATCATGTCCYTTTGTGCCACGAACATACTAGGCAAGCTAGTTATTAAGGATCTAATTTATAGCACAAATCTTTCACAGCATAGAAATTCCCTAAACCTCACCATACTTAACTGTTATATTCAGGGGAAATTAAGTGTTTCCTTAGATTAATAAACAGAAAAAACTATACTAAGTAAAACAGATACACAATACTGTCTATGAAAATGACGTAGCACAGGTGTTGTTTCATTCAGGTGTAAATCCCTACAGAGAGAATGAGTACTGAAGCCTTTTAGAGAAAAGGGAGAATTTGAGAATGCAGGGGGAAATCTCTTACTCTTTTATATCTACTATCTTGAATCATATCACAGCCGTGTTTCCTCCCCACCCTCACAAATCCAGTGGATAAACAGAAGATCTGGTATATCAAAGAGGCAGTAGTCGAACACAATCATTGCAACTTTAAACTTGCACATGCTTCCTTTCAAAGCTGATAGCCTCCAAAGCATCGGAGAGAGGCACAATGTTATCTTCACTGCTACTCTGAAAATTTAATGTGGCTTTTTCATAATGGCCTGATAGGAAAAAATCTAGTGGCTATGGGAGAGATTCTTCCTGCTCTGTTTTGAAAAAATTGCAACAGATCAAAATCAAGGTAACCCCTGCAGCTAGCCCTGATCCTTTGGAAACTGACATAAATCACATCAATTTTGTTGTGTTCTGACTTATCTTAAGTAGGCAACTGTACCTTCCCAGACTAAGTTGTGATCATAGTGATTATAGGAACTCTTCCCAGGGCTGCAAGACAATGACTGAGGAGGGGGAAGAAAAAAAAAAAAGAAAGAAAAAATATAAAACCATCTTAAAAGCAGAAAAGATGGGCACGTAATGACAGGCTGAAGAGAACAGTACCAGCACAGCAACTTGAAAAAGAAGRAAGTCAACACATTACAGAAGGAATTTTTGCAGACCAAAAATATGTAAAGATGAAAAGCTTGGCTTTCTGGAAAAAAATGTAAAGCTCTCCTCAGGAAATGAGTAACAACTTACGGACTCTTCTTGTTCCAGGGCTGTACCTTGAACTTTATGAATCTATTTTGCGGTGAGTTGTGGGTAAAATCTTAGGTTTATTAACAGTATCACAACATACTAATTCTGATTACTGAAAAAAAAATTTCTAGAGCAGTGAAAGAGCCCAGTTTTCTTCATATAAACACTGTGACCACTCATTAGTTAAGTAAAATGTTTTGTGTTTTCAATGGGCTTTCCCACAAAAATGAAGTTCTTATCATTTCTCTGTCATTCTCTTCATAAAGTAAAACATCTAGTTGTTCCTATTCTACAGATGAAGAAACTGAGGCACAGAGACTTCTTTTACAAAAGTATAGGCATTTTGGGAATAGGAAACCAGGCTTAGAACCCGAGTTCCCTCATTTCTAGTGAAAAAGTCTATCCAGTGGGCCACATTTCTTCCTATAGTTGACACTCTACACAGCTGCTACACAATGTCAGTTGGGGTTTTATTTTTCATTAGTTTGCACGCCATCTGTCCTGTGAGTGAAAAACAAGAAGCTATTTAAACATTCCTCTCCACTGATCTCTTTCCTTCCTTCCGTCCGCCCATGGGCTGGGGCACAGAATGGTTTTTAAAATTACAGTTTACAGAGATGCATGGATATACATATAACTTAAGACAATGGTCCCTAAGAATCCTGCAACYACTTTGAAAAAAGGCCTTTCTCCCCTTTTTCAGGTGAAATACTGTCAGGTTAGGAAACCAATCAYGACATCGCTGATCTCCTGGGTAGGGAAGTTATTGAAGCTATTACATAATATTGCATTACTATATACACTTATGCAATATGCCCCTCTCTCTTTTTCTCCCCATCCCCTCTCTTTCTCTTTTCCTCCCTCTCTCCCTCCCTGTCTCTGTCTCTCTTTCTCTCTCCATTCCTGTCCCTCTCTTTCCCTCTCAGTAACCATATTTACTTTGTTGAGTCAATGAATGTGTCAAAAGACATGCAAAACAACTATTAGATCACAGATGTCTGTCCCCTTGCCACTGCAGGATATACCTGTAATCCCCTGATAGCAAATATATCTGGTATTATACAGATGCCGAACTTAATCTCGGGGCTTTGTCAGACAAACTCTGGCTGTTCTTGCTATGATAATTTGTATATCGTCGCCCCTGGCTGCCTGTCTTCTATTTCTGCGGAATGTTAGGGACTGAAGATGTTAAGAAAAGGAGATACATGTCCATGCCTTAGCATGGCCACCAGAGAAAATAGTTAAGATGAACACAGGCTGAGCTGTGTATACATATTGCTTTTTGCTGACTCTTCCGTAGGGCTGTAAGCTATAGCAAAGAGTAGAGCAGTCAGCTGTGGGTAAAATCTTACACCAATGCAGAAAGCTCTGCAAGAGCCCATCTGTCGAAGCTCTTCGTCATATGCTTTGGGACTTTTTCTCCTGCTGTACACAGGCAGCTCTAAGTGGATTGAGGAAAGGTGAATAATTTTTCAGTGGAGGCCAAAGACAAACATCAGGCAGYAAAATGGCTGACTATTTTGCCTTATCAACCACTCACAGAGTGAGCACAAACCTTGATGCATACTGAATGTGGACTGGATGCAACCCAATGTGTCATGGGAGCAGGATTTACAAAACTTTGAAGTACTCAGAGAGACAGGTAAATGGGTATAGCCAAGAGGAAAAGCTGTTGTAGCTGTGTATTCTTAAAGAGGGTATGAGGGTGCTCTGACCTATTGATCCTGGTCATCTCTTGGGAGCTACCGACATAAGAGATTTCCCTTTGTCTAATCAAGATAACATGTTTTCAGTACAGCTTTGTCCAAGAGCTGTCTTCTACTTTGGAACCTGCTCTCTGCCTTTGTTGGAAATATCCAGCTTTTGCTGGATACCTGGCAAGCTCTGGCTTTCTACAAGAATTTTGGTTAAATATGTATGTTAAAAAGTTTACATTTAAAGGAGAAAAAAAGGGTCCTACATATTCTCGATTTGTTTAAATTTGTGATCTGCTGAAAGAGAGTTTTTGTTGAATGCCTGATAAACTGTAATTGATCCATGACTGATAGAGGTTTACATTATCAGTGACTGATTTTCAGGGAGCCGAACCCCTGCAGCTCATATTGACTTTAACTGTCTCTCTGAGTACTCGAAAGTTCTGTAAACCCTGCTCCCACGATACACTAGACGAGTGTATTTTTAACATTGGTCTTGTGATAAGTGGGCAAATCATAGGTCATGCTGCTTAGCATATATCAAATCCTTATGAATCTTGATTTTTCTTTAGAATCATGTAATTCATGTTAACAGTTCTCACATATTCTGTAGCAATGGGAATATGGAGTGACTCTTTGGACTTCTGACTTCTAAATTTGTTTCATTAAGGGGAAAGAGACCTTCTGGTTTCCTTCAGATATAACATGATGTACACCAAATATATCTTTCAGCTATTGATGTAAAAAAACAGTACTAAGAAGCAATGTAATTAGTATTGTTGTGAATTATCAGAAGACATCGGTTACTCCAGTTTATCATATTCCTTTTAGCTGACTGTGTCATCTGCCAGATCTTAGAGAAATACCCATTGTTAGCTGTGAAGTAAATACTTTTTTACTTTCTGAGCATATATTTTACTGTAATATCCTAAATTATAAGTTTGGATTGCTTCTGGCAAGCAGTTACTCTTTATTTATTATATCCTTGGATTCAAATAGAAATAGTATGTATGATGAGAACTTTTCAGAACTTGTAAAACAGTTTGTGATCCTGTTCTGGCTTTTTGAAATACTCTTAGTTGTGAACAGAAACCCCCATGGACATTTAAAGGGAAAGCAAAATGGAAATAATTGTAGCTTTTTTTGTAGGATATTTTTCACAGTACGGTCTCCAACAATTTCGTCTTCACAAGGTTTTGTCAATACCTTCAGCCAAAGCATAAAGCTTTTGTCCAACTTGGGTGCTGATCTCCAATGAGAAAATTTTTGACTGACAAGGAAGAGGATTTAGACTCCACAAAATTTGCTTGTCTGGAAGATTGCACTAGGGGGAAACAGTCTAGACGTGCAAACCCTTCTTGCCAGGACTGATTTTTCTTCCCAGGCTCTACATGTGACCTTTTCTCTACTTTCCATTTTAAGTCTTTAATTTTCCTTTCAGGTCAAGTGACTATGCATTATTCTCTGTCCTTCTCAGTCTTCATCTAAGTATGGCATCTAGGAGACTATGCCTTGAGCTATCACGCTCATTTTTGAGAGCTTTTTACAATATACTTGATCCTCTTCTTCCATTTCTAGATTAAATAGGCAAATTTATGTGTTTTCTTCATCTCCTTCAAGGGTGAATATATTGCAGAGGAAACCTCCCAACATAAATCATAACTGAATCATTTCAGTTTAGCTGGTAGAGGCTTGGGTGGTCCTGTGGTTTGCAGGTCAAGATATTAGCACATCCTTAGTATGATAAGAGATGTGCAAACAGCTACGCCCACTCTATCCAGGGGTGATTCATTTTACAGAGGGGAGGGGATGCTTCTGCAGCTGTCCTCCTGAGGGGATGTACAACAGAAAAGCAYGTTTGATCACCACTGGGACTTCCATAGACGTTCTACGAGTGGAAGTTGCAAGAGGGACATCTGAATCGGTGTGTCCCCTGGCTGCCCTGCCTACATCCCTTTACACATAGTGCTATGCTCTTTAGGGGACTGTGCTAGCACTTTCTGGTCTCTCAGGGTTATTGGTTGTAAGGGATTTCTGCTGCTGAAGCCCTTCTCAAGGAAAGCTCCTTGCACTTCCAGCTCTCAGATGTTTGGCATAGACCCAAAAAGAGTATGGTTCCCCTGCTAATTAGAAGATGCTCAGATGTTACTAGTGCTGTTTGCCRTGCGTCCAATTCTTGATGAACCAATGAATGAAAATGATAGCAAAAACACAGTAGAAATGTGACAGGGATAATTCCCTTGATGAAGACTTGACAGATATGTAAAGAACTTAAAAACACGAAATTTAAAATAATTAGGCTCTTTGATTAAACAAACAATCAATCAAATTGTTCTTTTGTTTTATTCTTTCTTTCACAAATAGCACTTTTAAAACAGCAGCTTATTTGGGGTGTTGTAACCTTACCAATAACATACATAGAAGAGTGTTTCAACTTGGCTTATTCTCGCAATAGTACAACTGGGAGGCAACAAGTTTTAAAGATTGAAAAAGAAATCCTCATTAAGAAGCACAATGACACTTAGGCTACCAACCAATTTCAAGGTGACAGTGCCAAATCTTTTACCTTCTTCTAGCTCTTTGTTTTTCTGTTCGTTCCACATCGCAGAGCAACTATAGCAATGTTAAATGGATAAGGCCAGAGCTCATATAGAAGTGAATGAGCTACAATTTACAGCTTTTGGGTCATCTGCCCTATAAATCCCAAGATCTGCTTTTGAGCATAGTCAAATAGAAGAGAGAAAAAGCTGAGGAACATTCTCTCATAACAGGGTCTTTCCGTTCCAAGGGTAAAAATATAGATACAATCAACACTGCTTTTAGAAGGCACAGAATTGAATTAATAACATTGGTTGCTAACTTTTTGGTCACTGCTGGAAAAAAGTAGTGACTAGGTGATGAACCTATAATTTTGGCAAAGACTTCTGGGACTATTATCTGTGCTCACTATGAACTGTGGCTTCTGTTCTCTACACAGTGCCTCTCCTACTAAAGGAACGGTGTGACTATAAGGAATCTGCCTAGGAGCCATAAGTCTTTAGAGGTAAGCCTTCTATTGTGTACTTTTATAAGGAAAGCAGAGAATTTGGTCCCTTAACAAAAGCTCCATCCAACTCTAAAGCAATTTCTCAGGCACACAGACGGCATGGGAATCTGGCTCTGGTTTCAGTGAACTTTTTTTTCTTGCTTAAACTTACGCAAACTTTAGGATCAGGTTACTGATCCTAAAACAACTATTCTTTTTTCTTTTTGAAACTACTGTATTTTACTTCGTTAAATTTTACACCTGAAATGTTTGTGCAACTGATCTCTAAAAGAAAATAATAAATCACAGTTTCTGTGATCACAGAAAGTGTGGAGAGTTCAGAATAAAAATACTGTACAAAATGGGAGGAGTACCTTGACTCAGAGAGCCACTTTACCACATAGTGCTCAAAAAAGATTAACTAATCAATGGAAAACTAGACTGATGTTATGAGCCATGAACTTTCATATTTAGCGCGAAACCAAAGGGTGTCACTCTTTTCATGCTGTGTGAAAAGTATGGAAAAAGGTAGTAAAGGGCTACAACTACTATCATAATGATGTTTATAGCAAAAAATATTTGCAATTACGTGATCAGAAAAGCAGGTAGCAACGATAATCCACAGTCAGGTGTTTAGATGTGAACTTTACCCAAGGCTTGTGTGATCAGAGTTAGAATTTGAATTATGCCACTGAAAGGGTGCAGACAAGACACAATCTATATCTGTTCTTAGACATTTCTGATTAGATTACGATTATGGTGATCCCTGTAGCACCAAGTTTTAAAGACGGTGTTTTCACACCCAACTAGATCTGACAATCTTCCACGCAGACCACATACCTCTCAATAGAAAGAGGCAGCCTTGTGGCTATGACAAAGTCCTACTGCCCTGGGGGAGTTCTGCAGATCCAGAGACTAGAGCAAGTTAGATGTTCAGCCAGGGATATACCAGTTCAGGAATGGGATTGAAGTACATATTGTTTTAGTGCCAAGTCTATGGAAAATATTGAAAAAGTTACTAGAATTGGAGATATAACACTCCTCTGGTGTGTACCCTACTTTCTTGAGTCATTTTTCGGTTTTGGGAGCTCAGTTGCTTTGAGTGTTTTTTGGTCACAGTGGCAGAAAATGTGTGGCTTCTGTCAGGACAAGACAATTTTGGCTTTCTACTGTCCCYACACTATCTGCAGGGGTAGTGACTAGAGCACGTCCTCCCTTTTTCTTATGCCCATTTAAGATTTTATTGCCACTAGGTAGAAAAACTGCAAATAAGCCTTAAAATAATGACCAAACATAAGARGAAATCCTTCTTATTCCTGTAAAGGAACAGAGGATTGCAAAATTGATCTCTCTCCCACCTTGACCACTTTTCCCCTTGGAAGCTCCAGGGATTTGTTCAGAGACCTGTGATTTTGGGAAACATAAATCTTTCTCGGCCAACTTGGATTGGCAAAATGCTATTAAAAAAAAATCCCAGATAGTTATAAAAATGTGACTGTGCTGTAGCACTAAGCATTTCTAAACGAATGTTCACTAGCGGTTCTGATGCAGTGATTTCATCTCTTAATGCTGGGTGTGCTTTCAGGGCAAAGTAGAGTAAGCAAGGCTATAGCCTGCAGGGGCTGCTGTCATGCAAGAATAATTATACTAGGATGGAACAAACAATCAAACTGTAAGGACAGATGTTGTTTGGTTTTGTTTTATGTTAAGGGCTAAGTTTATGTTCCACATTAACAGAAACAGTATCTTTTTGTGGAAGTCTTGGGATACTTTCCAGAACTGAGTAAGAACTAAGGCATACACTTTTCAACATGTTGGGATCTCCTATCTGAGAGGATGTCCTGTTTACATTTTGTGCTCTAGCTAAGTAATTATGCTGCATGAATGCTCCAGAAATGAGGTGAAATATAAGAGGGGAAGATGGCTTGAAATGGATTTTCACACAAGTTTGAAAAATGACACTTGCATGACCCCTGTCATCAAACCATTTGGGATTAGTCCTACAAAGGTATATATTTAACGAGAATAGACGCTCAGAAGGGAGAGGCCTTGGCATCCATGGAATGTATTTTGGGTCGTTTAAAACTTTTTTTCATCTTCTTTTCAGAAAGAAAATAAGGAGTGGCTGATAATGTGGCTCACAGCCAGTCCCATTTTATGAAATGACCTGTGTAGCTAACCAAACACTGATAAATCTAATACTAGCATAAAGCAGCATCTAGGAATAACAAAACTAATAAAGCAAGAGGGATAGATTCTCATTTATATCATCCTTTTGTGACTTAAAGGCTTTCTATATCAGAATGGTAATATAGTACACAGGATTTACATTATATGATATGAAAGGCAACAGAAAATCAAGCTTACTGTTTTAAGGTTGGAATTAACTTTTGCATGGGGGTGCCAATTATTTTTTGGYGGGAGGCAGAAACAACTTGTAATCAAATGGGGAGACAAAGTGGCAAATTCAGAGATTAGTTTGAATTGTTTTTAATATTAGCAGAAATCTAAAGAAATGTTGCTTTTATAAATACCATAGTGTGTCGTGCTTTCTGTAGCTGAGGTGTAGATCAGGGGTGTTATAAAATTATATGGTTGTGGCTCTGTGATGTCTCTTGAAGTTCACAACCCTCATTCACCTGGTAAACTGGTCTCCAACCAGTGATGACTACTAGATTTATTGGTGGAAAAACTGAGGTATAAATCCAAGAAAGGCTAGAAAGAAACCATCTTGATTTAACACACCTTGTTCATTTATTTTTATATTAATCTGTATCACCAGAACATGTGGGAACCCTTTTCATGAGCCCAGTCAAATTGCTAGTTTTTAGGTAATACATAAACAGAAAGAAAAGGATGCTTCCTGCTACCCATCCTCAAATCAAAAAAATTTCAATTTCGAACATAGGCAAAACATAGTAGACTAATGGGAAACTTCCTAAAAGATGATAATAGTAAATATGATATGTAGTGCTTCTGCACACCCACAGCTTAACTGCTGTCAAGATTTGGTAGACTTCCAGGAAAAGGAAAAATTTAAGGCACAGTTTGATAAAGTGTTAATTTTTAAATGTTTATGGGGAGCTTTTCAACCCTGTCCAAGGGATACTGATGGGCACACTTCTGTTCTCACTGTGACCTCCTGAAGCTAACTAAAATTAACAAATCTTTATTCCACCATCCGGGACTAGCCCTCTCTCTCTGTATATAKATAGATGTATAGATGCAAATCTTATAAGAATTTTTATATTAGGAATGTTATCCAAGGCCAAATCCTGGCATTGTTATTCATCTGGGTTTCCACTTGACCTGATGCTTCTCACATTCACTTTAGTAGCATATTATCTTAAAAGTCCTTGTGTATAATCGCATGCAAAATGAAGTCCATTGACGCAAAGCAGTTTGAGCTCTGAATAAAGTAAAAAAAGACTTTTCCTGGGAATTAGCCCAAAAGAATAGGGATGGGATGGGACTGCTTAAAATAATAAGTTCAGTGTATCTATTATACACAAAGAGCCTTCCTAATACGACATTCACATTTATTTCTAATCAAAAATTTTAGAAATCCAGATCTCTCTGTCTGAGCTTTTATGTGGTGCCCATCACCCCTGCTTCTGAGAAAATGGGAATAGTTCACTGTATGTACTATGAGGTCTGTCAGTGTTATCTCTGAAATATGGGAACTAGTGGTATAGTAAAATGCACTGCAGAACTCTGAARGCCCTTGATTCTATATTTACATCTCTGAACAAGCTCACTTTGACTCATAGCTCCTTAATTAGAGGCATAGTCGTTTTCTTTTCTGTAGGGCATTTTTTTACCCTCACAATACAAGCATACATTTGGTAACTAATACCAGCAATTAGCCTCATCTGCTATGTAAATGAGTGTAATTGCAATTAAATACTTTAGTGGGCCTGAAGGGAAAACATGCAATCATTACAAAGTAAGTAGGAGTACATGGTAAAGGGACTTTTAGGAGTGCTAACAGAAGTGCTTTTTCCCTCTGGTGACTATGGTCCTTTCTATTGTTAGTTATTTCTTCAGGAGTTTAGAACCTGGTTCAAAGGGTATTTTTTCTCTTTTTCACTGAGAACTGTGAAAACCATAGAACAAAGAAT
Organism: Phoebastria nigripes; assembly: GCA_035582835.1. Classification (NCBI taxonomy): domain Eukaryota; kingdom Metazoa; phylum Chordata; class Aves; order Procellariiformes; family Diomedeidae; genus Phoebastria; species Phoebastria nigripes. Next base: position 323,467 of record JAYKAV010002097.1, on the reverse strand, counting down.
GACATGTTTGATGAAGAAAAGAGAAATTATCTCCAGGGTATTCACAGGATTTTGTGGTGAACATCTGAGCACCACAAAACAGGATACCAAAAACAACACTGGGAAGTTCCTGGACTGAGTTTATTGTCAAAGATTTGTTGAAATCAATGGCTATGACAGTTTTACACCAACTAAATAATTGTGTCACTGAATATGTCTACATTATTCTCTGTCTTCCACAAGAGCTGTCACTGGCATACTGCAGGCAGCCTGTCYGGATGGTAGTTGATGATATACTAAACACAGCATAGAGATACCAGTGCCGTACAACTCACTGAGCTTGGACTTGATGTTTGAACAAACTGCAAAGCTAATCTTGAGTGTGTCCTCTCAAAAGCTAATACAGATGCATGGTCAGATATAACTCGATGGTGTAAATATGACTCAAACTTCTCATTTGCAAATCCTGTCTACATAATTTTGCATCTGAGTTAATAAGTTTCCAGTGCCAAATCCACATTTTGAAATGTAATTATTTATCTCTAATTTCTTCCACTAGCTCAGGGTAGTGGAACGATCTGTTAAATCCGAGTTGCCTGAAATTTCTTAAAGACCTGCAGTGAGGCATCTCTATTTATTATGTGCAAATGCCTGAATAGAGCTGAGGCAGCCTGGCCAGAAGATTATAAAAATGTTTCCTCTCCTAAGTGGAGTTTCACCCTCCTTTGGTATAGAGCATCGCTGAGTTACTCATTATGGCTTTAAAAGTTCCTAAGAGTGCCTGGAAATATTTACTCTTTCTCAGATGGACACTACAGCTAAAGATTTCCATTAGCTCTAGCTTTACCACTGCATTTAAAAAAAAAAAAAAATTTTACTAGTGAGACATTCTGACCTGCCATTTTGTTCACAAATTATATTCAGTGGAGATGTTAAGTTTTGATCAAATTTAAGCACTGCAGATGCTGATCCTTCTTATTGCGTCTTGAAAAGATGACTGGGAAGGAGAGGTCAGAACTGATTTTCATCTTAAAAATATCATACGCAAACAGTCTATTCATGGCCTGAATTAGCCTTTTCCTTTTCTTTTTTTTAGCCATTATTCCTTGATTTAAGTATAGGCCTATATTTCTGTTTAAGGACATCTGTGTTAGGGAGCACCTAGGGCAGGTGCTGCTCCCTAAAGGAGGGTGGCCAGCAGCCCAGCATGATAACAAGGCCAGCAGAGGCAGTGGCCTCACTGRCAAGGGTCCTGTCCGACAGCCCCAGAGTGAGGCAAACAAGGCAGGCCCAGTGATAGTAAACAGGCTCAGACAGGAGTCCAGATCTCCAGACAAGTCCACTGTAATGAGGCATGTCCGAGGTCAGGCCAAGAAGTCAGTCCATGGGTCAGGGTCAGAATCCAGATCCACAGGGTCCAGATCAATAGCTGCAAGGCAGCCCTGTCATGAGCCAAGCATGACAACCTCTGCTTAAAAGCATCTCCCAACCAAGGGATGCAGGAACTCCTGCTGCAGCTTCTTCCAGCTTTTTCTCAAGGATCTCCAAGGCCAGCTGGGGCTTCTTAGACAGATCTCTCCTTTCAGAGAGCTGGCCTTGAGTGCACAGAGTTAAACTCCTAGGAAGAGTTGGTGTGCTCTGGGGTCTGACAATCTGCTAGTCTGAAAGGTTGCTTTACCTAGGAGAGCACTTCAAGAGCATTCTGTTTATGAGTAGACACTTGTCTATCCTGGAAAATACCGGCAGAATAGTGAGAAGAACACACCAACTTAAATTCAGGCTAGGCAAGACAGAAAAAAAGTGCCAAGAACAGGAGTACCTTTTGATAGAAATAGGTGGTGCCTGAGTTTATTATTTTGTTGAGACACGTTGTCTGTATGAATCAAAATCCTGGTGGCTTATTTATCCACTGGTCCACTGAAATTTTTCTCTGTGATAAATAAAATAATTTATTTTTATGTCAGACAAGGCAGTTGTGTCTATCCCTCTCTCAGGATGACTTCAGAATGCCAAGTGCAGTGCAACTCACATTAGTTTCACTTACAGTCTACCAGGAAAAAAAATTTAAAGGAAAGTCTTGATTGTAAATTAGTATTCCAAAGTTGCCACAAACTGCTTAATGTGATTCAATAATGTAATGAGAAATAAACTACTTGGCATGGGTGTCCCTTGATTAATATCTTTCTCACATGAATGAAAGCAGTCATGATTAGTGACAAAAATACTGCTACTGAGGTTTAAGTTTTCATAGTTGGCAGGGCAATCTCTCTCCAGTAAAATATTATTTCCTAAATTCAAAGGTATTTTTTTTGGTAAGGTTTGAAGATGATAACCTGCTTGCATAAACAGAGTTTTACACTATCCTTCACAAGGAGTCATTTTTTTGTTCATTAACTAGAACTAATGAACAAGTAGTTATGGAACATTTTGGGGTACGGGCTTTCCAGAGTCACAACTATAAGAATTACAGTTGGGTGGTGGTGTATTTTACCTCTTCCACTTAGAAATCCATTTTAGAGCTTCTGGCCATGGAAAAGTGATCACTGAAATTTCTTCCATTGTTGATGTATATCACTCAGTTTAGGAAAGTCTATGCTGTTCTCATCTTAAGAAGATGTAACTGTCCTGTCAAATAACGTAATTATCATTGCATGTTTCACCAAAATATCTTGAGTTTCATCATTGAGGGTGGCCATGACTGTGGAAACTGAGTTCAAACTCATTTATCCATATCTCAGCCAAGAACTATTCTTTACTGAGAACTAGTATCCCAAAGCATCCTATATTCCACATAAGAAATTTTGGTGATTTTTATGGCTTTTAAGGTGAACACGCTGATTAAAGACAGACTTTCACAATTTAGTATGCAACACATTCTTTCTGTTACCCATGTATTTGTGTGGATAGAGAGTAGGAACAGAAAGTGCTTAGCAGAGCAGTATATACATTTTTAAGAAGAAAAAAATTCCTTAGAATCATAACACTGGTTTCAAGACACTAAAATGAAATTCAGAAAAGTAGCAGGCTTTTTTTAGGACTCAGAATTCAGAAGTGATTAAACAAAGGTTAGGGTTCACCATATTGCTTTGATGAGTAGCCTTAGCAATTGTTTCCTATTCCAGGGATCTTTGAATTTAAGATCTTCCTCTGTTTAATGTTATGCTAATTGCAGGCACAACACATCTTTAGAATTGAACCTTTTTCCATAAAATTTGAGCTTTAATAGTGGTGAAGAAATTAAAATTAAAAGTCAATGTTATTGGTTTGGGTCTGTGGAACATAATTTAAAGGAATTGGAATTCAGGCCACAGCCTAGATTGTRATTTTTAGGAAAGGATTTGCATAGAAATGTCAGCTATAAACCCTGTGCTTAACATGTGTCTGTTCTRTATGAACTCGTGTTCACCTTAGCCCTGTGGAGCACAAACTTTTTCTTCCAGCCAGCTGCAATACTCAGCCTGTTTGTAACCTCCTTGTAAGTGGAATTGTTTCAGCCTTTCCCCTGCCGACAGCAAAACATAAACATGAGGCACATTAAAATGGAAACAGGATCCTGGTCCTTTCTGTTTCTCAGTTTTATTTAGCAGTGACCTTTAACCCTCATTAAGATACTTTGGAAAGTTTGGGACTCCTTTTTTTGTATAGCTCATTGTGGGAATATTTAGGTTTGTTATGTTGTTTTTCTCTTAAAAAATATTTAAATGCCTTTGGGCAGTTGTGTAAAAAAAAAAAAACCACATTTACTTATTCTAAAAAAAATGTCTGTAGACAATATTTCACAGCATATGCCCTGGTCATTACAGTCATCCCATAGASATAAGGCAAACATTGACACCCAAATTTTACTCAAGAGGAATATCAATGCACACCAAAGTTTTGTCCAGGGCAAAACATACATTTATATACACACTAATGGGTGCTAGAACAAAAACATATATTAATGCACAGAAAATATCAGATACAATTGTTTTATCTACRAAAATATGACTCAGATTCATGAATACAAAAGTTGCATGCTGGAATTTGTTTAACAGTTTGCAATATGTGTCAATAACTAGTACATCCTCTGATTTATTTGCCTTAAAAGGTTCCTGACCTGTTGACAAATGTGTGCGTGCATCAGAAACATGCAGAGATGTGCTAAACATAATACAAGGTCCAGTGTTAAAAATTTTGCCCAAGGAARTTTGGAATATCTGATGTCTGCTGTTTCCAACTTTTCAACAGAAAATTCCCTCCCTTAAGCTAAAAAAATTARTCGTGCTTCCTCTGATTTAAATGTGTGGAAGAGGAGCTATACTGAATATGTCACTTGTGCTCCTGGAAAGAATGAAAAATGTCACTGAGATATGTTTAAAGACTGAGTTTTTTTGTTGTTGATGGTATTGTTTGCCTTGTTGCTCTTCTATTTTTGTATGTAAGAATTAGCAAAAGAATAGGTGTTAGTTGCATGTTTTCAGAAACTGCATTTCAGTTTCCATTTATGAAGTGAAATAAACTCATCAGAAAGGAAAATATTATGATTTTTCTTTGACTTTAAGAAAACACTTTCCCAAGGGTTTAAAATCTGTCCATGATGTTTCTTCTAGTAAAATAGCTAGCAAATTTGTTTCTGTGTTTGTCATTCACTGGAATTCTGAATTATCACTCTATTTTTAAATTCTGCTAAAAATCTCATTTTGAAAAATGTGGCATTTTATGCCACATTTTCAGAAAAGTAATTGTATTCAAAGTATCTCCTTGCAGTTTTCAATGTGATTTATTTTTTTCCAGTTATTTTCCTTTGTTCTTTATCCTTTTCCTTTCTAATGCCAGAATGAACAAAAGAAGTAATATAAAAAGAGAAAGCTGTGAAAAAAATGAATGCAAAAAATTCAAAACATCTTTGAGCTTCCATTTACATATCAGATGGAGAGGTTGTTCCAGATTCCATTCCAAAACAAGCTTTTAGGAGGAGTCATTTATATTAATGTAAAATGCTTTATTTTCCTAATTTCTGAAACTGTAAGATACTTCCCACAGATGCTGTGCTTTTGTCAGATGGATTTTGGTAATATTTGTTTGAGGTGATGAAAATTAACTTCATCCTTGATAATATGTTTGAACAGCTAAATGCTTTATTGTTAAAAATGTGCTTCTCATTTCCTTCTTGAGACCTTTTTGTTTCAGTACCTAGTTATTAGCTTTTATATTTGTCTTATTTAGTGTGATTAAATGAAGGCAAAACATGCTATGTCATATCTTTATTTTGAGATTCAAATTGTTTGACTGGAGCTTTTAATCTGATTAGTTTCCCCTGCTTCTTTTATGAAGGTAAACCAACAGTGTGCATTCAACTACTCTGATTACAGTGAAATCAGGAGTCAGTTTGACCCTACGGGTCTAAATTTGCAGAATTAAACACTTCATGTTAAGTAGCTTCTGAAAACTGATGTTTATTGGCCACAGTTACATTTTTTCACTAATGAGGTACAGCCTTCCAGATTTAGTACAGATCATCATAATCCATAAATTTTATGTCCATTAATGGTAGCATTTTCACTTTTAATCTTTACTAGTATTTGATGGCAAAGATATAATTCTTTATCAATGATTTTACAGGTTAAAGCTAGTTCAGAAAGGAAAAATCAAAAATCCTCTGCAATGCTACAATTTAAGAAGTGACCTTGTCAAACTGAGGCATTCTTGCTTCTATTAAATTCTAAGTCAGTTGGTCCCACAGGTATTGCTGAAATGTATAATGTTAGCAATCATATGAATACTTTGCAAAAGTAGTTAAAAAAACCTAAAGAAATCTTCTATGTTATGCTAGTTTTTAGAAAAAAGGAAGACTTTACCTTTATATTGGTAGCCATCTATGAGGTCATTCTGGAGTGTACTGTTACATAAAACATGAGGTCAGCAAGTAAGGCTAATTAAATTTTAGTAGGAGCAAAAGTCACCAAAAGGTTTTTACTTTCATCCTACCCAGTCTAAAATAGTGATACAATACACCATTAATAGCCTTGGAATTGCTAATTATTTCAACATGAATAGCAGTATCAGTGCTGTCAGTTTAATTTAATACCCTCCTGAGGATTCCTGAAGAATGCATGATTACTTTTATTATTTTGTAGTTTCAGGAACAAAAAACAAACAAGCAAAATCAACCCAAACATGGAAAGAATAGTTCAGAGAAAAGTACCTGTTGTAGTTCTGGTTGAGAAATTTTCTGTGGAAGTTTTCCATTAGAAAAAGCAGTTCAACTCATTTCAAGTAATTTCAGAGGAACATACCTCTTTCACATAAGTTTTCTTGGGAAGAAGCCAATATTTTTCTCTTTTACTACTTTATTTAAAACAATTTATTTAATAATTTTCATCCATTTTACATTTATGTGTATTAGAGAAAATACTGTTGAGAATTTAGTATTACACTGTTTTTGTATTAATGAAAAAAAACAATTATATCATAAAAAAATGTTTTAATGATCCTGAATTGGAGTTTAATTTTCCATAAGAATTTTAAAATTTGGGAATTTTGTTCAAATTTGGAGCAGAAAAAACCCCCATGAAATCCTGGTGTTTCCCTTGAAGCTGATAGTTTATTCTTCCACCAGCATAATTCAGTATTTCACCACACTGTATAGGAGCATTTAACATTTAAAAAATATATGTTCTAGGTTTACAGTTATAAGCAGCACGTATAAGACTTGTGAAATAGTCTCATTCTATTACACGGAAGAGTGCATTGGTACTTCTAAAGTCTAACTATGCTGAAAAGTCAAGTTCAGTCTTCAGTCACTAATCCAACTGTGTTTCTYAGAAAATAATATTCTGGCCATTATATGAAAGTATCATTTTCTTCCTCAGAATAGCCTTTAATGTTCAGGAGAAAATTCAGTATTGACAATTCCATCTTTGATATTTCTAAATCTCCAGTTATCTTAGTGCAAAAGATTTTCTCTCAAGTGGACTTTTAACTTTCAAAGAGGTGATGTTTAAGAGTACAGCAAACCATTCATTGTGTTGACACCCAAGATTTAAAAAACAGGTGACTTAATAGAGGTTATATCCTCACAGTGACACAGCAGAATTTTTTAAAATATATTTGAAAGAATCTTGATTATAATTTCTAATGAATGTGGTGACCAATAAATGTTTCTTTGTTCTGGTTTTACCTTAGTAGATCTTGCTTCATAAAATGAGAGTGAGCTCTGGGATTGTTTCTTGGTTGGTTGAGAATTCTGCTATGAAATGATAGATTTTATTTCTCTTTTCTGTTTCTGTTCTGATTAAAAAAACCCCAAGCAGCTAATGGTTTCAATAAAGATTTTTTTCCCCGATCTGCAAATAGAATTCCTGATAACCATGGTAATGAATCTCACTGGGATTTTATTTGTCTACATTTGATGTTTGTATAAAAATAAACTTAAAGCATTTTTATTTGCAGATTCAGCCATTTGGACCCTATTTAGTTTAGAAAAAGTATGTATTTTGATGTGCTGCTATGCAAATGTTTGTGGAAGAGAGTCTTGTGTGTTCAGTAAAATGAAAGATTTGACAAGAAAAATCAGATTCTGAAAATATTAACACAAATCCTAATTTCAAGAAAGCCATGATGGGGAAAAAGGGGCTGGTTTAAGGTGCAATGAAATATCATCTATATTTGCCCTGGGAAGATCTTTCCTAAATAGCTCACACTAGATGGAGGTGAAAGAAAGGAGGAATTCAATTCTTCCTTTTCCAACAGAATAACCACAGACCAACCCACCCCTGTAGACTTCAGAACGAATAACAGGATACCTGAACCATCTACAGAAAGGATGACTGTTTATCTGGTTATTCTACATGCTCTCTGATAGCACACGTGAGGATTTTTCAGCTGGTAGATTTCCGCTGTAGACTTGAAGCATAATCAGTCATTTATAGCAGGGATGTTCTGAATTCCCAGGGAGTCTCAGTAGGAAGAGAAGAAAGTGCTTTGAATTCCAGTGCAACACCTGATCTGATCATTTCTGATCATATTCCTCAGCTCACCCCTCACGACCCGCACACACTGTGAGATTCCTAGACGTGTTGCTTAATACAGAAATCCGGCAAAGCAAGGAAAGAAGCTGTCACAGAACCATCTGGGCATTTCTTAATGTGCAATAGAAAACTATCACAATGAGAAGGCTTGCCTTCTTTCAGTGATCCAATGGACGTCATGAACTAGTAATTATCGGTGCTTTAAAGCAGAGTACAATTTCTGTTGCCAGTACTGGCCCTTCTGATTTCACAATACAGCAACACTTATTTTGACTATGATTCTCTATATTAATTTTCATAAGCAGATGAATAAATTTATGTTCTTAATCTAAGATACTTTCTACACCAAAATAAAGATATGCTATTTGTATTTCAACTGATAGTATTCTTTCCATCCTTGCTTACATTACTGCAGATGATTCAGTAAAAGCTAATGTTTACTAAAATCTTATGGTCTGGTGCATGGAATCTAACAATGTTTTGACATTTTGGTCCAGTAAAGTCAGCATAAATTTTGCCATAGACTTCAGCGATTCTGGGATTTCACACAAAGGGTGTGTCCTGAGGAGCTTCTCGGAAGACCTTATCATATGGCTTGAGATGTGAGGTGAAAAGTCTGATTCTCCTGGGAGCAAGGCATCTCAGCTGGTAAGGCACTTCTGTAAATCTATATTTTTAAGAACCATATCTTTAATCATCTGGTACTGTGGAGATACTATGGAGATAAATCTGAATTCTTATCAAAAAGATTGTCTTTTTTTTTTTTTTTAATGGRGAATAAGTATCTACCAAGCTACTGCCTAAAAAAAGAACATGATAAAGAACCATTTGATTGTTCCATTGGTTACTGAAGTCAGTCAGTCTTTTCTTTGATGTTAATAATCAGTGAGTCAGGCTATAAGTAGAACAGAAACATGGRTCCTACCTTCATGGCTTCTGTTCTTTCAAGCATTTCAAGTTGCTTGAAATTCCTATTGGTATGACAAGTATACATGCTTGTCTATAGGTATTCCCTCCTCTGCTCCTTTGACTAGACTGGAGTTTAGCATGGAGAGGTCAACAGTGAGAAAAAATGTGTACTATTTCTCAGCCTTTCAGTGCRTCCTTTAGAAAGTCTGTGTAACATTCAAATTTCCCTTCTTTTGGTAAAAATAGCTAATAATTCATCATCAGTGACTAGCAAGGTCATTGTTCCATAAAACTGCTAATGTCAAGTGGAGAAAACAAAACAAATTAATTCTGCAACTTTTAAATAAAAAAATGCAGCTGCAGTTATGAAAACAGCACTTTAGATATGGATTGGTGCAAATAATATCAACAGAAGACTTACATGTTGTTTTGACCAAATTCAGCTTATTTGGCATATGGGAATACCTTTCAGTTATGAGGAGCACGGGAACATCCTTCTCTGTAACAGTAGAGCAAGCATGATGAATTTTAGGTTACTACACATGTAACGTAAGGAGCATGTTTTCATGATTGTACATTGTGATGATGACTGGGCAAGTATTTTGTGATTTGATGCAGCTTCTGGCAAAGTGAATGAATGCCAAGATTGCCAGATCATCAAAGGAAACATTTTTAATTTAAGTATGCATGCTGAGATGCAGCTGTGCCAATACATGCATATTTATTGGATCTGGCCAGGAGGCAAACGCACAGCTAATTAAACCATAGTAGTGCTGGCAAAGGTTTGATTCTAAAGGCCTGGGTTGTCATAGACTTAGCTGAGATGATTTTGGTGGATCTAGAAGCAATTTAAAAATAAAATAACCCTAGGCAATGTTAAACTTGGACACTTTGATAACCTGGTAGTTTGTTTTCAAAGACATCAGGATAGGCTCTGGCAGTTAGGCATAGCATAGCTCAGGAAAATCATACTCACAGTGGTTTTTCCATACACTTCCATGTTTTAGTTTAGGTAGCTACTAGACGTTGCATCAGGATGCGTTGCTATGACCAAGATGAGCTTAAGAAATAGTTTAGCTGGTGGTTTAGCGAGCCACATTAGTTGARTTATAAACAGGACCCAGACATCTTTCAGAATGATAGTGAAGGGTCTGTTCACAACAGTTCCTTCTCATTAAGTTTCAGAAAGTCTACCTCTATGGAAGTAAAGATACAGTAGGTTTTCTAACCATTCACTTCGCTGTGGGGCTTTTGCAAGAAGATGGGCATTGTGGTATTTTGTTTTGTTTTCTAAAAGGAATGTCTRTGCACTAGAAACTGCACTGAGACACTGCTTACCCCTGGGTAACCACCACAGTGGTTGACTGTCAGCTGCTATTAACCTTCAGGGCCAAATTTTAAACAAGTGGAAGTTTACATGAAAATAATTTATTAACCTTGTAATTTACATGCATTTTGAAGAATCTTTATTATTCCAGGTATGCAGTAAAAGCACCATATTGGAAATTAGAATTTATAATATGTTTATTCTACTCAGATACATCTGAAAGCCAGGCACTCAGGTGCTTGGTTTGGTGGCTCTGTAACATTCCCAGGTAGGCAGCATCACCAACCTCAAGCTTTAAAAGATTCTGTTCTCATGTTCTTCCTAATCACAAGACTGACTTAAAATTCATGAAATTTAAAAATAAATGCATAAAAATAAGGTTTTATTATTATTACTTTGGCATTTCAGCCTTAAGGTACACATTTTTTAAGGTTTACTCCATGACTATGGAGGCAAGTGATACAGTTAACAAAATAAATAAAAGAAAACTGAGTGTAGACACAGACATAATGATATGACTATAGAAACAGGAGTTTTAAGAAATGCATAAAATCTTTCAAGACTGACAGTAAAATCAAGAGAGCTGAAACACGTACCCACTTGAGTGGGATATTTTACCCCTTCTCAGGGGATCTTATTTTACCCCTTCTTCCATGAGTATAGTTAGTAAATTAGTCATTGAATTTTTTATTCCCCTTGAGCAGGCTGTAAGGAAGTGTCCTACCTACTCCACGCCAGACTGTGCTCAGATCAACTTAGTGCAATGGAATTTAACCAGGAGAAGGAAGGGAGGAGGCAGGAAGAAATGGTTGAACATAAATTAAACAAACAAATCTCTGTAGCCTACTATAACCCAAAACAAGATTGAGCATGATTTGTTTTTTCTGCTTGCCTATGTAAGGTGTGGGGKTTTTTTTTAACCTTTTTTTAAAACCTTACAGCATAATATGCATAGTCAGACAAACAGTTACTTTACACAGGGGGTTATTCTGAACAAAAATGTTGATTAACCAGAAAAAATAAAACTCTGAGCACCAGTATCATTCCTTCCTGGTCCCAGACTCCCAGCTTGTTTATTTAGTGTCACCCATAGTCTGTCATGGCTGACCTAAAACTATCAGAAACAGCCACAATTGCAGCCAAGCATAAACAAAAATCTGAACTGAAGGTGCAAGGGGACTGCCATTCTAGAGATAAGATCTATTGCTGTAATAGCCCTTGATTATGATGACCAAAGGAAAAAAAAAACCACCCCAGCAAATATACAGACACATTTCTGTTTATTTATACATGAAGAGAGGGAGGCAAATCATTTACAAAAAGAGGAAGGCATATAGGGAATAGGGTTTCATTACATGTCAGTGTTTCTCAACAGTTTATAAAACATGATTTTGTGAAACTAGAGGTTTGCTTGTGGTCTTCTCTGTTTGCTTAATGACATTTTGTAAAGTGCTAAAAATCACATGGAGATAGCAGAGAGAGAAAGAGAATCTGCCAGATGGTTATCTGTTGGTAGAGTGTTTTTCACCCTTCCTTCCACCTACAGCGCAGAAGCCTTGCTTTTACACTGAAGACAGATTTGCATTAGAAGATACCACATATGAATAAAAGTCTGATATATTATGCTTCAGGTGTGTGAAAGATGTGTAAATTGCTGGTGACACAGACAATGAAGGTGACTCGTGTGTGACAAAAACTGACCCATTGTTTAAAAGATATGATTTTTCAGAAAATTTTAAATTTTCATTGCAATCAGATTCCCTGAATTCATAGGGTTTTCTATAAAAATAGGGAAGAATAAAAAAGAATTAAAGACAAGCTTTAAAGATCTTGGTGTATAACAACTGTTTTTGTTGTGGGAAAAACTGCTTGCGCTCCTCTGCAGAGTCATGCCAAGGGGTTGGTCACTTGGCCATTTTAAAGGTCAGTTTCCTGTCTTTAGCTTTAGGGTTAGAAAACCCTCTTTAATTCTCAGTGTGTTACAAAGTTTCTCTTGTTATTGTTTAASTAAATGCAATCTTCAAAGCTCAAAACTTAAGTGATGGTAGTAGTGGGACTTTGCACTTTACAAATGTTGCATTTTACTTTAGTAAGCAGTACTTTGCACTTTTTTTTAAAGTTTGCTGAGCAGGTTAAAGGAGGGAAGAAGAAGAAGTAGATGACTCTACTGGTTTCTTTTATCGTCAAAATGTGTAAATTCAATAGCTTATTAACAAACAGCTGTCCCAAGAAATTTTCTAAATATGCTTCTTTCAGAAATGACTTTGATTTGACCTGTATCTCTTAAACACTTCTGAAAATGTACCTCCTTGKTTTTTACAATTAACAAAACCTTAGATATGTTATGGCTCAAGTCTTTTACATTTCCTCTCTATTTTCCTTTTATCCTTTCATTATTTCTCTTTATCAAGCTGCGCTGGCTATTCAATAGCGTGACATGGCAACTCTTACACACTTAGAAAGGAGCCAAGTACTAGTCATGAATGATAACCTCTCACATATTAATAAGTGATTTAAATGTTGATCTTGAGGACATGCTTTATTCAAAAAAACTATTCAATAATTATAGAACAACATTAACTTTCACTGATAATCCCAGCTAAAAATACTTCGGTATTAGTTGGGTCTGTCACCACATTGGCACAGGGAATCACCATCTACCTGACCCTTCTGTTTGGCTGGAAAGAACTGCAGTGTTGTTCTGTGTTCTGATTATGAGAAATGCAGAAGGTACTAGGAGTTTAAGCATACTCATAAAAAAMCCCAACCTGTTATTCCGGTTTAAAATCAATAAAACTTCTGCTTGGAAATAATAAAGGTGGGGTATGTCCCATTTGCTTGTTAATTCTTCCTCTGTTTGCCTGCCAGTTACACATATGTAGCTCTGCAAAGGAATARCTTGACTCTGGCCTTTACAACAAATGCATGGGAGGACCCTGGACTTCAAAAAAAAAAAAGTGGATATGGGGAAGACATCTGAGAGTAGCATTTGATGGAACTTTCAAATTCACATTTTGTAATTTCCTGGCCAGGAAGAACTTTCATTCTATGGGAAGATATTTACCTGTTTGGAAAAAGCCATGTGGAATTTGTTGGTTATATTTCATATACACAAAATGAAACATTCTTTATAATTGACACTGTAAATGCTGTTTTTTGGGTCTGCTGTTAACTGTCCAATGTTGCTGCCAGGAAAAAACATCTTCTTGAAGTTGTTTGGTTTTTAATGACCCAGAGCTAGATCCTGCCTACTTTTGGTGGATTAAATGAGGAAAAAGGAGAATTTCTACCAGTGGGAAAGGATCCCTCYGGTACACAAACCTACTTAGGTCTGGTATCAAGCTCCCTAAGTATCTGCAAGCTGACTGAAGGAGTACATCACTTCTCCCAGAATGACATTACACCATTAACTGGCAGCTGTTTAGCCCAGACTAGCAGATTTTTGCAGCAAACAATCTATCTTCCTGGGTTACTGACCAGGGCCAGGTTTGGCTGTAGATTTGAGTGTCCTGTTGCATGCAAAAGCTCAAAATGAATTTAGCTGTCATGATACTTAACATGAATACATCCACTTTAATACAGTGAGACTGCCTGGAAGAGTGCAGATACATTTCCACATACTGCCAGGAAACTTGAGACTTGTTCATCTTTCTACTGTTAAAAAAAATGGCTGCATCCAGGAGAGGCAAATGCTTTCTGAGGGTAAAAAGCCATTGCTACAGTTTTCCATAGGAGAAGATGTGAACCTTTGCTATTCTACCTTCTAACTTTGGCACTTTGGTGTGATGCATTCTCAGTGCAGACATTTGTGAAGCTAGAAAAGATCCTGGAAGGAGAAGAAATTGGAACAAGTGCAAAGCTCAGTGTCTGCGCAGAGGTGAAATGTAAGCTTTCAACGATGTAGAGCCCCAGTTCTATACTGTGGCTGAAAGTTGTTCACCCTTGAAAGCTTTTCAGCGGTCAGGCTGAAATATGTATCTCGGTCAGTAACTAGTGAGCAAGTTTCAGTAGCACTAAAATTGCCAACACATTTCACAATTCTTTTGGCTTTCTTAACATGGACAAGCATTTTTACTGAGGTTTATTTTACTGAGGTACTAAATAGGTAATGCTGGGAATACCATGTGACTATATGTTGAGAACTAACAATACACTGTGATTTATTCCAAAGCCTCAGAGTCAGTCCTCAATTGCAAATAACTTGGGATAACAAGCAGCTGATGAATAACTACGCCCTATCATTTTTCAATGTAGAGTTCTGCAGCTTTTGGTAAACTTATTTAGAATGACTTTATTCACTATTTAGTGATCTCATTGTCCTACTTACAAAGTATGATTTATTTCTGTCAGTCTAGTGTTGTACATGTTGTGTGTATTCTTTGACGATTTTTAAAAATCACTAGTATCTATGAGTTTCAAACTGTGATTTGCAAAGAACATGTTGTCCGAAAAGGCAGTGGCTCAGCTTGTGTTGATGCTTCTCCTTGTTTTCAGCTGCTTTATTGCAACAAAAAGTAAAAATACAGCAYTCTAATGATGCATTTTTTTTTAGTAAGTAGTTGCTGAAATTGCCACAGACACGTAAAGCAATTACAAACGGAAAAGGAAGGAGCCCATGATATAATCTCTTGATTAAGATAGATATTATGGAATACTACATGTCTGATTTCAGCAACTTTTCCTTTATAAAACCAAGTTTGCTTGGACACAAACAAGATGAAACAACTGTGTAATATTATTTAACTTGGTAGCAGAGCTTCTTTATTCTTCCCACTCATTACAATGTATATCTGGAGTCCAACTCTAAATTTTGGCCCATAGTCTTTGGGTAGGTCTTAAAGACAGCAAAACTCCCTTGATTCTAATTTGTGTTGGTGCATCTGCAGTGGCAAACACAGTAAACATATGGTTATATTTCTCATTAGTTGTTTGTGATTATTCTGATCAAACTAGGAGAAAAGTATTGTGGCTTCTTTTTTTAAAGTCACATTTTTTATTATATTTCCCTGTTTTCAGTGTTTTATAACTTGGCCGGAAAAAAATGCTTTGGGATGAAATTATAGACAAGGTCTCAGCCGAGAGAAAACATTTCACTCCAAATTTCAAAACACACAGGTAGCTGTATCATATTCAAATACTGCTATAAATCATAATGAAGCTTAATTAGAATGGGATGCCTCTTAATACTAACAAGTTTCCTCAGGAATTTGGCACAGTTTAACAGGCAGGCTGTGTTAATACAGGAAGCAGCAACTGCCTGGTCAAAAAGGAGGTTCTGTGAACTTAAAACCCTAATACCTTTTCTATTGAAGTAAACATTAAAACCCTCATTGACTAGCTGTTGCAGGCATGCTATCATTTATAGACTTGCTTACACTTTTATTTGCTACAGGATTTCTTTGGATTTGAGGTAATGAAGATTCCCCTCACATCTACTAAATATAAAGTAAATATTAATTATAATAAAGTTTTCTTTCTCAGGAGAATGAACGGACTTTTGAAACTCCTGTCTGGCAGTAATAGTGAAAACTAGTTATTATGGTGCACTAGTTATGTTGTTGAATGTTAATACTTCATTACAATGGTATCTAAGTACTCAACATACACATTTGATATACAAAAAGTCTTAATTTGGCCAAAGAAATTGAACTTAGACCTTTATGCCATACTTTGCAATCTGTATGCTGCTGAAAGTGGAACTATGTTGTCTCTGTCTCAGTTTTCCTTTGCTTCCATCTTCACAGCATATTCATGTTTTAAGTTCTTGTTAAAGCAAGAATTTTTGCTCTGAGAGTTATATTCAAATTCCATCTTTGGACAGCTTCATAATTATATACCAACTTTCTGTCAACTCTGTTTGCCAGTGGAAATTTATTCCCTGCTGGGGTTAATAACAAAATTCTATTTGTTTGAGTATAGTCTCCTCTTGTAAGTAAAGTAGTATGTGCCTAAAGAGTTTTTGAGGATGGAAGCCTGAACAGCTTAAAACTGTTCATCCTGATATTCTCTTTGTGTTTTAATTGCCGCTGGCAATGGAGCAGATTGTGTCATATATTATTCTGCTTTCTTCTATTCTACTACCTATGGATAGCAGTGCCCATAACCTCTATTCCTGGTCAAAATTTTTCAAAATAATTTTCTTTATATTTAATTTCTATCTTGGTCTGGTTTTTATACTCTTGTTATTTCAAATCTCATTACAGCTAAGATTACTCAGTTCTTTAAAAAGTTAAACTCTTTCACATTGTGGCTCTTCCATTCCTCACTATTTTTTGACTTTTAATTACTGTGACTGGGTCATGAATAAATGCTGGTAGCTTTATATTTGTATATATTCAGTTGTAAACATGAGAAATTTCTTTCCACATGTGGATATCACCTTTTTCATGTTCCTGTTTTTCACCATGCAGTACAAATATAATTTCTAACATCACAACAGACAATGTATAATGTTAGACTAAATAACCAGATAATTTAACTCTTCTCCTCGTAGTAAGTGCTCTGCCTTCTATTCTTGATGTTCCCAATTTTTGCTTCTTGTCTTTAATTAAAAATACTAAACTATATCAGTCACTACTGACTGTCAAACCTGTATTATTTTAAGTACAAATAACTCTTAAAGTCTGCATCCAAAGCCTCAGTTTAAAGTAATCTTGTAATCTTTGAACTCTTGAAAAGTAAGAGGACAAGCCAAATTCTGCCCTCATCCAGAATGTACCTCAGCAARGCATTTAACCACATGCTTACCTCAAACACGTGACTTGGTCCCTTGGTCATGAGTTAGTTTCAAAGTAGCTTGTTGAGTTGAAGCTTTAAGCTCTGTAGCTCAAGAGGAAATCCACTCTTTATTCAGTTTCTACTAGACTGGTGACGATATGAATGTATACGAGAACCCACCATTTTGTTAAATACTTTCTACAACTAATGTGGTTAGCTGATTTATGTGGAAGGAACTACTACCTGATATGTGGCCTTCTCCCATTCTTCGGTTCTACTTTATCAATTTTGTATGTGTATTCATCCACATACACATGCAGACATGCATGCTTCTTTGAAAACAGAATTTATTTTGCTTGAAGTTACTTTTATTTCATTAAACAAAGATGGATAAATAAGCAGGTTTAATTTAGCAAAACAAGCCAGATTCTGGTCTTGTTAGACTAATCTCTCAACAACATATTCGTTCTCAGCTGATGAGAAACTTTTTTTGACCCTGTTTGTTCCAGAAATAATGTGCTTACATACGATATGTATGCAATTTCAGAGGTTTTGGAAGTTTAATTGAAAATATTATATATACAGTAGTTTGTCAGAAAAAGGTCCACACCAAAATCCTTCTGCTTTCCATAAAAAAAAATCATTATAATAAAATTAATCACTTATTTATTTCAAGGAAGTTTCCTAGGTGAATCATATTTAAAACTTCATGGCAGAATGATGAACAACAAAATTCCAATTCCAGCCTCTGATTTAAAGTTTCTTTTTCATTTCCATCCAATATTAAGAAAGTTCATGGCTGTTAAATTTTGGAATTTTCTCAGAAATGCTCTTTCTTGATAAACAGTTACAATAACATTGATGCATTTTAGAAATAAAAGAAACCAGTGGTTTCTCCAAGTTTCCCTCTTCTCCCCTTGCAACTCACTGTATAAACATACCTACAACCCCCCACAAAAATAGTAAGAATCAGTTTTAAAAATATCATTCAACCTCATATAAAGCTCTTTCCTAACTTGTTGAAATTTCATTCAGGCTGYAATTGTGGTAAATATTTCTCTCCCCTTCTGCTCCCTCCCTTCTCCAAATCTTGGGTGTTTTCTATGATTCTGTGTCATTGTGAGGTAAAATGTCAATATGTGTAATGACACAGCACAGTGAAAACACATATTTTAATATTCATGTAAACTCATGTAATTGTAAATTAGGCTGTGCCACCCGCTATCATAACATACTTCATGTGAAAAGATGCTAAATTTACTTGACCTACTTTCATCTTCATGTTTAGGAAACAGGGTATAAGAAGTAAACAAAGTAGTTGTGCCTCATGCAGGAGATGATTATTGTTTGAATTTATGATTCATGCCTTGAGCAAAATTTTGTTTGTGGCCTCATTTGCAACCATAATTTACAACTTTGCTAGGGATATACTGTGTATTTGGGAGGTTATATATTAGGCATGCTTTGTACTGGAACAGTTTTCTAGCTTTGGGTGTAGTATTTTCTATGTTTCTGGTAGCTACAAAAATCCTTGGCATAACATTTATTGTAGTAAATATGGAAATTTTTTTTTTTTTAAATTGCAATTCCCCTTAGGAATGTCCTATTGTATTTACATCAATACACTTGTTAYAGCTAAATCGAACTAGTATTTAAAGGAGTTGTTAATCCTACAAACAACGAGTCATAAATGCATGAATTTACTTTTTCAGTATTTCCTAACCACAGTGTTCAGCTTTTAATAACGAGTGTCTCATTTTAGCTAATCTGTATTTTTAACCTAATCTAAGTGCCATGTAGTTATACATTTCTGGACTCCAGTGAAGTCATCTTTTCTGATAAAGATGATAATTACAGAATTATTATATTATCTGGTAAATTAAGTTGAATTACCTTAGATTTATTAGACTAAAATCTATGAAGGATGATGTTTTGGAGAAAAACTTAAAATAAGATAGGGCAAAGTGATAGATTGCCTAATATGTGCAGAGTATAATCGTGCGCTGCAAAGAAATGGTCATTACGAAATGGACTTTTCTGTCTTTAATGTTTATGAATCTATTATTCTCTTTGGATTGTTGTTTACGGTGACATTGCTGTAAGTCATCAGATGAAGTCACAACTAATAGAATCATAGATGATATGCCTGATCTTTTTTCTTTTTGTAACGCATGTTTCTTTCCAAATCCAGATTGTTTACAGATGAGATCTATTTTTGAGTCACAGAAATACTGTACTAACCCTCAGGTGGCAGGAGTGCAATAATTTCACCTTTGTGTTTTGTCTTTCAGAAGGCAKAAGTTCCTAACCATACCCTGAGGAACAGGGGTTTTTAATTAGCTGTGGGACATCCATAGAAATCTATGCTCCTGGAAGACTGCACACAGATCATGCGATCTCCAGCAAAAAGACACAAGGTCTGACCCTGTCCTGGACTTTCTGGGCTCACTGTCTGCCCCAACACATACTTCCTAAAAAAGTGATGTGCAGGAGCTGCCATTGGGCTCCTTGTCTTTGCCTGAGTCATGGTAGTGAAATTTAATGAAAGCAAGATATGTTGTATCTAGAATCTACTAGCTCTATCACCTTTCATGCAATTCTTTCATTCTTCTGTTAAATCTATGGACTCCCAACTTCATAAAATGCTTAAGGAGACCTTAGTGCTGCCTTGGTGCCTGAGAAGAATGCAGTGAAGATCTCTCATTATACCCTCTCTGTCTCACCTTTAGTACTCTTTAAGCCGGAGAAGAAAAGCAGAGCATCCAATATCTAATGCGAAGTGAAAGACAAGACTCCTTGTCCTCTTGGACTCATTCCAGCCATCCACTCCATTGCTGTGAAACCAAACGTGATGGTTCCATGGTGATGGCAAAGGTGGAGATGATGGCCCCATTTATTGTTCTCAAAGGGGAATCTAGGATGAACTAATTTCTCCATCCTCGCTATGCTCCTAAAGAGAACTGAGAAGTAGTAAGTCTCAACAAACTCATGTTACTCAAAGACAATGATACAAGAGAGAGTAGAGTCTTATTGACTAGATTTAAAGTCTTAAGGAATATGCCAAATCACTTTTCAAAGACAGGATCATTTCACCTACTTGTGAGAGGTAAAATTCAAGAATATTAAAAGGAAGAAAATTACTGAATGATAGGGAGCTGCCATCGTAATACGTGCTGCTTAGTGCTTGAACATTGTAACTGTCAAGCTGATTCTATTATGAAAAAGGGAGCAATTTAACATTATTTAATATTCACAATATGCACATATTGAATGGAAGTGTGTGTAGAATATAAGGCCCTATTTCAGCATAAATGAAACTTTAATCACAGGAGTACTCCTATTGATTTTAATAGGATAACTCTTATTCTCACATTTATGCATGTGCATAATAAATAAGAAGCTACTAACGAATATGTTTAAAAATAACTCCAATATTACTTTCAAGAAAATATAAAAGAAGATCTTCTAGCTTTCTCAGGTGCTTCTTACTCAGTTTGTGGGACTGATCCTCTAGTCCACATTGTCTACCAACATCAATTTTATTCTGTTAGCTATATCAGGACCTTTCCTTTGGTACACAGGTTGTATGAAAATAAATGACAACAAAATTTAGTTTAATTAGGGTTTTTCCTAAGTACTGAAGATTTAATGCTGCTATAGAAAGTTAGCTCATTAGTGCTGAGATGGGAAAGATGGAAAATGTGGGAAAATGTGGGAAAATGTGGGAAAATGTGGGAAATTGTAGAACTGACTACTGTGTAGACTGATGCTTGAGACATACAGGTAGACAGAAAACATTGAAATGAGGACATGATATAGACAGGAAGGTCTGAAGAAAAGCAGACAAATTATTTCTAAATACACAGAGGAGCCAACATAAAACACAGAAACTTGTACGCCATCCACGGTCTACCGAAGTTTTCTTGTTTCAGAATTCTGTCTCGAGCCTTGTCTTCACACTGCATCCCTGGGGCCAGCTGCATGCTGGCCATCCTTCCATGGAAGTGGAGGCCCAAAGCACAGATGGTGAGTGGTGTGGTTTGCCACAGCCATGGGAGGTGACTCTAGCCTCCTTTCCTTTCATGTTTTTTCTCCTGTCCTCTCCACAAGTCCTAATTTTTAAGGACCTCACCTGGATATGGCAAATAGTATCTTGACTTACCTTAATGTTCTGGTACAACACATGAGGAATGTCAGTTGCTTTGGAAAGGTGCTCCAAAAAACCCTGTAGGTTCTCCAAGAAGCTACAGATAGCCAATAACTTAAAGGCTGTCAGAAATCCTACCTTTTTCTGGAGCCTGGGTGCCAGCACCATTTCTGTCTACTTTGAATCCTGTCAGGGTGCTGCTTCTGCATTTCATTCAGTGATTGTAACGTAAAATGCAGAGATAGCTTTTGGAGTAGAGAGTGGCACCTAGGATTTGCTCACCCTTCTGTGATCTTCAACCCCTCCATGGCTACATAGATAACAACCTACCGACTTGCCCTCCACTGCGCCCTATTCATCTTGCTTTGTTTGCTGCATAACAGTACAGCATTGGCAGATTAGGTGAGGAATATTTTATTTATTTTATTTTATTTTATTTTATTTTATTTTATTTTATTTTATTTTTAACAGTTGAGAAGTAAATCTGTTAAGGGGCTACTTTCCTCCAGCTGGGTGAATTAGGACTATATTAAGGACTGTAAGATTGAAAATGGAGAGAACTTGCCAGAAGTGACAATAAAATAGCAATATTGATTTATTATATGAAAAATATATATTGTATAAATGGAAACACCAATGAAAAGGCCAATTATAGGTGTAAATACAGATGGTTATTTCCAAACAGATTTTAGAAATTAATTTTCTAGACTATTCACGGTATTTTAGTAGTAAGTGCTAATATTAGGAGAGTGACATGAAGATATCTGAAGGCATTAGGTCTAATCACCCATGTTCCTCCCATAGCATAGGAAAATTGTGCCAATATCTTAAAAATGACAGGTTTAAATGTCTGCAACAGCAGTGTAAATTTTTGATTTAAGCAAGTATTTTCAATGTTACTGCCTTTACATAATTACCCTAATGTGAAAAAAAAGGCATATCATGCTCCAATGCTCCTTGTGTGCACTTTAAGGAAAAAAAAATCTTTCTATAAAAAACTGCTTAGCTTAAACTGAGCAAAAGGATTCATATGGGGTCTGGACTTGCAGCTCATAATTTCTGTAGACAGGTTAGGTTGCTGTGTGATGATCCTAATTAAATTATATAAAAGCATTGAACTAGATAAACCAAAGTAGCTGCTCCATCAGTTCACCAGGTGAATTAACCATGTGCAGGAGTGTGAATTTGTTCATACATTCCTGCTCCTCTTATACCATGGTTTTTTGCTGTTAAGAGTGCCCCTCTGAATGGCTCTGCGGAGCTGATATTGTCACTTTTGGTCTATAGGTGGCAGCATTGTCAGGTTTTGTGGCGTCTGAGGCCTCTCTCAAGAATTTTATGCTCTCCTCAAACCTCCCCCACTCCCCCACGCTATGTGATCAGGGCTGAGTTAACATCATTACATACTCACGTATTTACTCAGGTAAAATAAAATGGAGTGAAATGTTCAGGCCAAAAATTAGGCTGTGTTCATTCTGAGCTTCGCTTCCTTTCCTTCTTTCTTTCTTTCTTTTCTTTTTCCTTCCCTTCCCTTCCCTTCCCTTCCCTTCCCTTCCCTTCCCTTCCCTTCCCTTCCCTTCCCTTCATTTTTCAACACAATACGGTCCTCATGCTGGTCTGTGAGTCTGGATACTGAGATTTAAAGAACATTTTCATGTGAATACACCAGAATCTCCACCTCATCATAAGAAACGGAAAAGCACAAGATTAAGTGACACACTGAGGCTGTACAAACTTGGCTTGCACTCATCATACTCTTTCTGACTTGTGTTATGGCAAATACAACTATATTGCAAAATGGTCTTCCCTCCTTGGAGCAGTACATGCTGTGGTAGTCATACTCTCTCAGGCTTAAAATTCATGACTTGCAAATTTTTCATGTGTATGCTTATTTTGCCCAGGACAGAGATTTTTTTTCAGAGAGAGCTGTAGCAGTCCCAGTCATCGGATGATTCTTGTTTCCACTGGTCTTTTGGCAAACTATCAAAAAGCAGAAAAGCATCTACATTTCATAATGCTTTAAGTAGTTTTTCAAAATACCCTGCCATTGAGGACCCATTTGCCTTATATTTTATACTTAAATGAGCTGTATTTATGTCAATTCTTAAAGTTAGTGGAACTATTTATATGAGCATTGGCCATCAAAAGAAGATTAGGCAGTGATCCCTTTTTGATTACGTATATTTTATGATATATTATTTTCATTATATTGTGCTTTCTAGATCATCTTTTGTGATGTCATAAAGACATCATGAGGTCATACTTTTTCTACTACTCATTCCCTTTTCCCTTTCCTCCTTCATTTCCCCAAGGGAAGGAAATTCTGAAGTAGAGGTTGAAAAAATTGTTTAAGTATTATTGAAAATATAAACCAAAGTTGTTTCCTTAATAAATATAATTAGCTGTATATATTGCATTTTCAAGAGCTAGTACTGATGTTGGGACCAGCTCTTTAAATAAAATAGGACCTCTGTAGTCTCTGGAGAGAACATGCATAAAGCAAAGTAAATGATTTTCTGTCAACACTAAGTAGACAGGTGCTTACATTGAACAGCATTCTAATATGTCTCTGAATATTTATGTCTTCTTTTTCAAATGCATTGCCCATGAATGTCACAGCTGTCAAACGTCTGTATACAAGAAGATAAAAAATGAAATTAATAAAAAGCCGATCAACATTTTGTTTGTTTAGGCCACTTTTTCCTATTGCATTTTACAGAGGTTAGCAATGTTGAGATGCTTGGGTGTACTGGTATATTCTGAGTGAAGCGCAAAGCGATTAGTTGTATTTTGTGTAGGCATAGGTATACTTCCGATTATTTAACCTAGACATAATCAATGAAAATAATGATTGAAAGTGCTGCGGGCTGTTCCTTTATCCTCTGTCCATTTGCTTCGCGGATTGGGACCCTGGAAAGAGCTTTGGCAGTTCAGTGCTGCCATAACTAAAAGGGTTTTTTGGTGGGGCAGATTCTGAACCAAACTCTGCAATGTGCAAGGACAGGTGAGCCATCACTGCTGCCTGAACACAGTTAATGGAGAATAGAATTGGTTTTAAAATAGTTCTAAAAGTCTGAAGGCTACACATATTAATGTAAAACTTACTGTTCTTGGCCATCTGTGAAAAAAATGTATCGATACACCTTTGCAAGAATTTGAAAGATCTTAACAATAACATGGCTTCCATTTTATACAGAATGGTACTGAGAGAATGAGAGGAAAAGCTTCCCCAAGTGGACCTAAATCAGCATTATTCACCTCGTATGCAATGAAAGTAGACTTTAATATGAGCGGTATTTCAGTGTATCTCTTCCTCACCCATTGACACATATTAACTGCTCCTCAAGTTTAGTGGTGCTTTCAGTGCAGGCTTATTGGCACTCACACACTCAAATATAGATGCCAGAGGTTGGCTACTGCCTCCTCTTAGTCTATATTCCTTGGTAAATACTTCTCTGTAAAGTTTCAGGTTAACTTTGAGAGCCTCAAGACTTTCTCACCATCTCCCCCATGAGCTCAGAAAACAGACTAGTTCCCTGTCAAAACAATTCAACATATCATTCAAACGGAGTGATTCAAGCTATTGCAGGACAAAGAACAATGGACAATGTTCCCAAAAATTTAAATGATATATGGAGGTTTGTAACATTACTGGGAAAACAGTAACTTAGAATCACAGAATCACAGA
Source organism: Phoebastria nigripes (assembly GCA_035582835.1). NCBI lineage: Eukaryota > Metazoa > Chordata > Aves > Procellariiformes > Diomedeidae > Phoebastria > Phoebastria nigripes. The sequence goes on along the minus strand of JAYKAV010002097.1, from coordinate 298,691 downwards.
GTGGTCGGGGTTGGAAGGGACCTTAAAGATCATCTAGTTCCAGCCCCCCTGCCATGGGCGGGGATAAACTTCAGTATGTTTTCTCAGTATAGCTGTTAAGACTAATGTTAGGTTTCCCAAACGTCCAGAGTTTCTATGATATATGGATATCATATACCTTGAAGCCTCTGCACAACAGAAAGTGCAGATAGAGTCTCTGTAGACAGGCATGTGCTTGAAGTGCACAATCTTAAATGAAGCACGCAGCCATAACAAAAACTATATTATACGTTCATGGTAAATTTTCTGTCAGACACTACACTGTTTTTTGGCAGCTGTTATCCCTCTCAGAAAATTTGTCCTGAGCAATCATCAGCAGAGGAGACAGTTAGCGCTCAGTACTGAGTGAACCAGTACAGATTAACAGGACTGAGGACACCAGGGCTAATGAAGTGGGTGCAGTTGGCTGTGAGTTTTCAGACGAACAGATGCTTGGGGGAAAATTCCCAAAAGTCAAAAAAAATGTTTCATAAAAGCATATCTCTCGACAGATTCCAGCCAGCAAAATATGGGTCTGTTTTTTCTGCAAGCTGTAGTGGAAGATACTGTATCTGGAAATAGCTGGAAATCTTTAGATTTTGCATGCATTACCTATAGAGACACAATGCTTGCTCCCCATTCCAGCTACAGATCCTGGGAGGAGCTGACATTTGGAAACGTCTACATCATGAACTGCACAGGTTTCCAAATTAGGTTTATATTCCTACTGTTTTATTTCCAGAAAACAGGTAGAAGTGTCCTTGGATTCTCCTTAAAAATTGCTTAGATGACAACAGAGCAGATGTTAGTGATTTCGGGATATGACTAGCATTTGTTCCAGCTTTGAAAGGTTCAGAAGTTCATGGAGATTTTTTAGGTCCACACATTTAGCTGGTTACTAAGAAATAATTTAGAAGAAACTATGGTCTTGTGGAGATAAGCGTGGAAATACTGTACTACTTGTTCTTTCTGGGATAGCAACTCTCAAAACGTGTTGTTTCTTTCGCTGCTGGCAAATAGGGTCAATGCAGAAATGTGTAAAGCTGAGAACAGAAGATACATTTATCTGGTAAGAATCTGAGGTTTCTTTTATACTAACTAGTGTTATGCTTTAGAAAATGAAAATGAGCTGGTGTGGTCAGTAAAATAACTGAAATGCAGAAACAAGAGGAAAAAATCCATTCTGGAAGTATGTATGCCACAATAAATCTCTTTAGAGCAAACAAAGAATATCTTTTAACAATAGCTTCTTCAAAACTTTTGAATTACTCATGCTTTCACYTAGGAATTGTTCAATCAGAATCTTTTTTTAATGATATATGTTTGATGTATGTGTCTATTGTAGTTACACTCTAACGTATTTTGGATCTGGTGACATGCTATATCTAACAGCAAGAAAATGAAAATTAGATCACACAGAACACACATGGAGTGTGTTTGCTGCTAAAGCATGAAGGTTCTGAAATGTATTGTCTCTCATTCTTTGCATTAAAACTATGTAATTGTGTTTACAAGTTTCAGCAAATATAGAGCTAATTGGTCACATGTAGTCTAGTATAAATTTGATTGAAAGTTTCTAATAACATAGAGATACTCCAAATGACATAAAAGGAACAAATAAGGAGAAAATCTTTCAAATCCTAATTCACATGTACAGTCTTTTAGCAGGCAAATCACTCCCTGAAATCAGTAGGAACTGATTTTGCGGGATTAGACTCCAATTTTCCTCTTTCCTTAGGATATTTTGTGAAGTCAGATTGTTATCATTTGAACTACATGTATTGCATTAGCAACACAATAAATAAACTCCATGCTTCACTGTTAAGAAGTGGACTTTTCCTGTAACATCGAGATAACACATATAGTTCCAGAACTGGACCACATTTGCAGCATACCATATGAAACTGCTGTGTTTGTATCTTTCGGAATTACTGTGGTGCTTGCCTGAGAATAAGTATAGAGGTCCGTGGACTACTGAACTCAGACTCACAGGCATAAATAAGGGAGAAACATCTTGGTAAGAAAAGATGAGCTTAGCAATTAAAAATGCTTTGAATAAAAGCGCTGCTTGCTTTCAAAGACGACATTCCCAACAACATCTTAAAGTATGTACCATAATTTGTCTTTTCCTCGTAACTTATTCTATTGTACCTAGTGAACTGTTCATTGAGATCAGATCAGAGAGCAATATATAAATATAGATTAGTACTGCCTTAGGTTGCAGAGAAAAAGTTAGTTAGTTTCAAATGTCTCTCTGTGTCTGATTTCCTTTGCTCTTGATATGTATTGAAAATGGGTTCTGACATTTTTAATGCAAGGGGTTTTTTTGTTTTTAAAATGATTACTTTCTGAGTAGCATTTAAAAGAGAAAGAACTATTTACTGAGTTGCTTTCCACATATTTTAGATGAAATCTGTACTACAAAGCTAATACTGTGAAGAGTTATTTCACAAGCCTGCGAACTCCATTGTTAGTCCAGGCCTGAATTTCTTTGGAGTGGCAGTTCATTTTCACTTCTGACCACAATCAGCGATTAACTCCAGGCCTCCAGAAGGGGAAGACTGTGTGTTAGCTGGTTGCACTCCCTTAGCATCCTCCTGCTTTCACCGACATCAGGCCAAACTGCTGCAGTAATCACGTCTTGTGTCTCAACATGATGGAGGAAAATTTGACTCTCCTGAAGTCGAGTGATACTTTGCCATTAATCAAAGGATTTTGTATGCTTAGAGCTTAAGCCATGTAGGTAACTCCAGCTGACCATTTAGGCTTTATTTAAGTATCAATGTGTCAGAGAACTAAGGGGTTTCAGCCGTCCATTAACAGCAGCAAGTACAGGGGGAATTGTGCCACATTTCAACTGGGCCACAGTATGAGCGTTGTCTCGCCTTCCAGATTAGTCCTCAGTCCCTTGCCATATATTGCCACTGATACCATAGAATTGCAAATAATCCATTGAGAATATTTCATTATCTAGTGAAATCATATCTAGATTGAAATTCCATTGATTTAAATAACTGATTCATTGTTAATTCCAAATATGCTGGCCACAAAAGTTTCAGTGGACCATAAAATTGAAAAGGGATCACTTTGAGTCAAACACAATGTTTAACTTAACAAGAAAAGAATTGTTTAAATCATTTTTCTTCTTAGAGCAAATTTATTTTGCAAATAATTGGGCAAAAGTGAGGCTAGTTTTGTTTGCATGAATCATCCGGACTTCAAGCAACCATTTTGGATAAAAAAATGTCACTAGCTCTGTTCAGAAGATAGGTCCTGTTATGTCATTAGCTCTATTTAGAACATAGGTCCTGTTAATATAGAAATCTTTGGTAGTTCTGGACAGGATGTGAGAGAAGAATGATGAAAGGAGTCGAAACTGCAGGGAGGGAGAGAGTAAGTAACAATGTAATTACATGAATTGGAATTTGTCCAGGTCCCTAGAACTAGAAAATGCCAAAATGCTACTTAGCAAGATATTTCTATTAAAAAAAAGTTATAAATGTTTCTACACTTGTGCAGCAACAAATCTTCAATCTTTAGCATTCACTCTGACCTTCTATTCCCTCCTGGGCTAAGTAACTTCCTTCTCTTTCAAAGGAATGCTTTAAACTAGTCTATTCCYAAAAGAGAACAATGCCTTTTGCTGGAAATCTTCAGCCTTTTTCCCCACCACATTGACTTTCCTGTTTAGAAACAGCTCCCTAGTGAGCACAAATTCCCTCACATTAAAAGTCCACTTAATTTTGTTTCCAGTTTTCAAGAAAAATACATAAATGCAATATATTTCTATTTATAGTGCTTTTATAGTAAAACTTTATTATACCATCTAAAGATATATTGGACCAATTACGATCAACCATTATACTGTAATGTTACAATAATATTACAACCTCGTATATTATATGAATTACACAAATAACTCTGCTGGCATAACCTCTTCCTTAATGGATATTCTCCTACTAGTGTCTATTAAGTTCTAAAAGTTCCAAAACTATTGCAAACTCTAGAGTAAATGACATCCATAATTAAGTTTACAGTACAGTATATACTACTACTTCTGCGTATAAATATACAACATGTATTGTAACACATAAAATATCATTCTTTTATCTTACCCAGTGTTCAGTACTATATGGAAAAGGGTCTTTAGTGATCTGTATGCTGGTGGCATTGTGCATATTTCTRTATCAGAGAAAACAGGACACCTCATTGATCTGACGATTTGAAAAACAGTACTATCTCCATCACTATTGATTTAAAATGAACTGGTTTTATGTTATGCAAATACATGGTTAAGACAAATTCATAATGCAGTGCTTCAGCAAGTGTGAAGAGACGTAGGTGAACATTTGCGTATAAGCTACTTTACACTCATTCTTCTTGGGTGGTTGATAATAAATTAATGTCAAAAATCAATTTACTTACTGTGATTGAAGTACTTGGGTTGTTTCAGGGAAAAACCAAGGGTAATAATTCACATTTCCCATTTTCCAGGAATATCCTTGATTTAATTTTCCGTTTAAAATGTAAATGTTTGAATTTATACGTCTTTGCTAAGTTTGGTATGGGACTGGGCTTATTTAATTCCAACGAGTAACAATTAGCGTGTATTTGAGTCAGCTATTTTAGTAAACACATTTAAATTCAAATATATTTGTAAGACCAGAAGGTGTTTTTAAAATCTATTGCCCGTTTTATATCATAAACCTGGATTATAGGTTTACAGCACTATTTTCCTTCAGCAGTTTGTAAAACAAACAAAGGCCACAGAAAAATGCAGAAAAATCCCTGTGAAAACACTGTTGGAGCTTTTGTTAATGATAAAAACATTTCAAGGCTGCTGGTCTACTTGAAAGTGTAGCATGGGATACTTTAAATTGCATTTGTTCTAAACCATGAGAAGCTACAGTTTTCATAGAGAACATAAAAGCTGAGCACTGCTGTTTTAGGCAAAAGCTACCCTGTGTTTGTATACATAATCCTATATATATATATAAAGCATAGAAGAAAGTCTACGGTTCCTCTGAGAAATATTTCTTGAATTGTCATCAACTCTTATAGGCCAATCAAATAAAATACATTTGTTTGGCCAAAGAAATGCAGAATATTCCAAACATCTGTCGATTTTAGTGGTAAGTTAAACAAAGAACAATAGAAAGACATGACTAGCAGAAAAAGAGTTAAAGAGTTTTTCTTTTTACTGATGGCCAGGTTTTGATTTTTCTGCTGGGTTTTCGATTTGCAAATATGCAACTTAATAACATTATTCCAAAAATACCTAGTTACTACTGCTTATTAAGAAAGTAGGAATGATGGCTCTAAAGAAACATGCAGATTGTTTGATGTTGGTAGCAACTGAGTATTGTCTAGGCTTTCTTAGTGTTGACTTATATTTAACACTTCAAAGCTGGTTTATACAGTACTTAGCTCAATGGAGACACAATCCTGTTTTGCAACATCACAGTAGATGAAGAAAATGTGAAGACCCTTTTTTTTTGAGATTTCAGGGGATTTCTAATATTTACTTCGCATTTATTGCTCGGTTACTTCATATTTATTGCACAGTTTGGTGATCAAATAAGTATTTTTTCAATATTAAAATTGGGGTAGTTTTCCAGGTTGTGGAGAGGCCGCTGCATATTGCCAAAAAAATTCAACGACTACATCTTTCTTCCTAAAATTTGGCATCCTTCATTGTTATTCTTTTGTTAATGTTTATTATTGAGCAGGTGTGATTCTATTTGATTGTAATTTATATGTCACAGACACGTATTGCTAGGTGTTGTGCAAACTGGTTTAAATAAGATAAAAACCACCCACCCAAACAAAAACAAAAGAGCAAAGCCACCTGTACTATTGCTAGGAACTCAAAACAGAAGTGACCCCAAGATATTTGGGTCTTAGCAGAAATGAAAAAAAAAGGAACCTCTTCTCATGAGATTGCTTCTTTCCTCAAAACCCAAGTGGTTCTAGGAAGTTTCAATAAACATGCAGAATAGAGCTTTTAATTCAAAGCTTAGCATTTTATCTGTATTAAAATAAATGCCAGAGTCTGCTGAGGTTCTTTCATTGAATAAATGAATGAAGAATAATTGTTTAAGGGCTACCCACACTACAAACAGGTATATAAACAGGTTTTGAACTAGAATTTTCTTCACCTGAACCTCTCTGTACATAAGGAAAGTGCTCAACATGCTGGTTCTTGAACGCTTCTTAATAATATTAAGCTGCCTTGGTTAGGTAACGGAAACTGCCCCATAGTCTTTGGATCAGGGGTCTACAGCCCTTTTTTATAGGGCTACTAATCACAGGTGCTTTGAGGAAAGGGAATACTCAGAAAAAATGTATTTTTACAGAAAGGGAGAAAAAAGAGAATATTGTTCTGGAGAACACAATATACAAGAACAATGTAGTGAAGAGTGTTTTGAAATATTTGTTTTCTGTCTCCGTGTAATGATTGGGGGTAGGGGAGTCGGGGGCTACTGATAAGTGGTTTGTGGCATTTTTAAAACCTGAGAGGTTGCAAAGGAGCTGGTAGAGCTCTTCCACCATGAGAGGGTTAGCCACTGACAAGGGGAAGACACTTGTCAAACAGCAGAAACAAGATTCAATAGGTTCATCCATGTGTCACTGGGACAATAGTAGACCTGGCGCCTAACTGCTTATATGAAAGTAACAGGCCACCAATATATCTCATTATAATTATCTTTGATTCATTTAGGATAAAACTAATACTTGATGCAAAAATTAAACAAATAAAATCCAAGAACCCCATAATCACCAGCTACACAGAAGTTTTCAGTGGGACTTAACTCCTTTAAAGATACTGTTGAATATGTGGGTACCCAACCTTTATCAATCTACACATGCTTAAAAAAACCTTTGAAAGTAGCTAATAAAAAGAGACCATATAAGATTTGTGGTTACTTTTCTAAGAAGTAATGTGTCTCATTTACCTTTATATGCTGCCTGTTACTTCAAAATATTTGGCAGATTGTAAAAAAATGCCATCATATTTGGCACTGTTCAAACTGAGTCACCCTTGCTTAGGCAGGACATTTTCTTTCTTCACACAGGAGTCTAAGGAGAACAACAGGAGAGGACATTTTTGCCTGAGTTTGCTGGCAGAAACTTTCCTCATTAAAATGGTGTAGGACCTATATTGTCTGCATTGAAAAAAAAAAATGGAATTGCACTTATAATACCTTAATTCAATTTTACACACTGCATTTGCCATAGCACTCAGTGTATCCACTTTTGAAAGCCAATGACCTGAGTTAGCATGGACAAGATCTAGACTTCTGTTTCCAGGGAATCTAAATATTTTTATTTGCAGTTATGGAACTGCTATACCAGCATGTCGGTGAAATACTGCATTCAATCCACATTAGAAGCTCCTAGATTTTTTTTTTTTTTTGGGGGGGTGGAGGGAAGAAAGAAGAGAACAGAATTAATAAAAAGGGTCATGAAAGTATGAAAGTAAAGTTTATGCTCTCCTCTCACTAAAAACCAGATAGATTGAAGTCTATTTTTTTTTCAGAAACTGTAATATAATTTTCTTGTTTCCCAAGTTCCAGCTAGTGCATTGCCATAATTCAGCTCTGCTTTTCCAAATGCTTCCCTTTCTCCCCCCAAATCATCTTTTATTTTTTAAAAAAGACACACTATATGTTTCCTCTGTTCCAGTTTTGTAATATATCAGCAAACCTGTTTGGGTTTTAATTGATTTATTGTAAGTGATTTTGGTTTTATATTGTTGGTGCTTTAACATAGGAAAGCTTCATGTTGAGGTTGTTTTATATGTTCACGTGACTGATTTCTCACATTTGAGTTTTTGACTTTATGAATCGTTACAGAACCTTACTTATCCATGTCCTGAGAATCTGCCACATAAATACCTTTATTGGTCTGGGTTTTGGTACCTAATTAAGGGTGCTCTGAACAGCTGGAAAAATTCTCATCAACTTCTATGGATAATGGATTCTAAATGGGTTGCTGCAGATAAAGAGACACTTCGACCAATTTCACTGGTTTTAAGACCTATTGTAACACAAATTTCTCTAGAAAGTATTGTACACTTTTAGGACAGGAGATATGCAGTGCACATTGAAGAAGAAAAGCTACACTACACTGCTTTTATTTGTCTTCTGATAATCAAAACCTACCAGAATCCAGTGTGACACATATTTAAACAAGCATTGGGAAGAAGCAGTGGTTTTTCAATGAAGAAAAAAGCAAAAGCATAGAGGATGTTCTGTAAAATGGATGAATAATTCAATTAATGAAAATGTTGTGCAGGATAGCTCTGCTTCAGATTACAACCCTTTCCAACATTTTGCAGGAACAAAGACATCTGAATAGTTTGAATGATACCTCAGTTTTCTGACAAAGGGGAGTAATTTTGACTTAAAACCAGATGAGTCTTTGTAGGTGAGGAAAACTTTTCTTCAGCCTTAAAAATGTGAAAAGGATTTTTGTTTCAAATTTGCCATTTGACTTACACTAAAAAAATTACAAATTTGCTTTTTACTAATTTTCTTTTGAATGTTGCATGTATTAGCTTGTTGTTGCAGAGAGCATCCATCTGACTGCTTATTCAAGTAACACAAGTACTTGTCATAATTGTGTTTGTACTGCACTTTCAGAAAAAGATTGACATTACACTGCTGTATGTTAAATGAACTTTTAGGATTTTTCTTTATATATTACGAAGAGAAATAATTAATCTAAAGGGAGACTTCTTTAAGGATCTTTAGTAAATAAAATAATGGTAAGAGCAAATAATTACCTGCACAAAATAGAAGAAAGCAAAGAGACGATCAAAAGACCTGATCAAAAGCACATCTGAGTCAGTAGACAGATGATGATTATTACCTTCAATAAATTAGAACACTGGCCCTATCTGTATGTAATATAGATATCTTCCTGTTTCAAACTCATTCAATAAACTGGCTTTATGAAAAGAAATGTAGCATATGTAGCCTTGAACATTGTATTAGGATGCTCAAGGTTTTCTCATGATAATATCAGAAATTTTCAAATAACATTTGAAATGAAATAACATTTTAACAATTTTACATTATTCATGATGAAGAAGAAKAAACCTCAAATGAAAACCTGTAGAATTTTTCCAGTCCTTCCATGTTTTCTTCTCCAAATGTCTTCACAAGTACATAGACTTTAATTCAGTGCTAAATTTCAGAATATACTTCTAATATACTTTCCACTTTTACACCTTATGTTTCCGTCTTCATGAAGTTCATTTTTTCCAGAGTTCAGGCTCATGTACTACCTTGTCTCTACTGCCTTCTAATTAGTACTGTCTTTCTTCCTATTAGGACCTATTTGTGTACACAAAAATGTCCTATCCCTCTGCTTGTATTCACCTAAAAGATAAGGATATAAATATCATTGGGGCATTTCATTAAAAAGATATGACTAAAGTGAACTGAATATTTACAAAACAGTCCACTGCCTTGTGCAGTTTATTTTGTTTACTAAACTTCGTGTCCCATGGTATTTTCTTCATGTGTTCTACCATCAGACATTTTCTGCAGTAAAATCCTCATAACGATTTTCTCTGACAACTTTCAGTCTTTCTCTTGGCTAACATTTATTACTGTTCACATTGTTCAACACTCACTGCCTAGTTTGTTAGTGCTAAAACCATTATTTYATATTTGTACACTAAATCAGATTTTCCATTACATAGCCAAATATATTTTATTCAGTATCATATGGAATATTTATTTATTTTCATGTTGCCTTTTTTAGTGTCTTCAATGATCTCTGTTATATCCTTTTTATTAATTATTTTTGTGGAATTAAGATATCTTCTCAGACAACCTCTGTGGTTCCATAACTGTAGTATACTTACTGTTAAAAATACCTAATAACTTTGTAAACCCAAATCTTGTGTCATCATATATGTGTGTTCATTATACTTGCTACACCTCATGCTGCTATGTCTCCATCTATTTTTGTGTGTGTATGTGCATCACTGTGTTACTATTTTCAAATCATTTTTATACTCTAAACAGCACCCATCTGCCATATAACCCATATGAAATAACAGTCACGTCTTCAAAGAACTCCAACAAATTATTAAAGCAATTATTCATTTAAGTTAATAAACTCTCTTATAAATATGTGTGGCCCACTTGCATTATAAGTTTGAAGAAGTTGCTTTACAAATAATTGACATATATTCAAACTGGAAGAAACAAGACCAAACATTATAAATGAGTTACCATATTTAATCTATGCACCAGACTGGTGTTTCCAAAATCTAACTCTAAACTATTAATTCTATGTTTACCAATAATTATTTGTATAATACTATTTTTCTGAGAATAGTTTGGTTTATCTTACTCAAAACTACTATCTAAAAATTAAAGATTAATAGAATAGAATAAGTGGAAACTTATTCACTAAGAATTTGAAGACGACTCTACTAAAAGCTGAACAAACCTTTACCGATTATCACAACATCTGACATAGATAAGTGCTGTGAGTACTTATGAACCATATACTTTTTTATGGGTAGAAAACGTGAAACATAGGAAATCTGCGTAACTTGCTTTAAGAACAGCTATATAAAATAAATACCAAAGTAACAATTAGAACTCGGAGATTTCTCATTTTTATTATATTTAGCCCACTAGAGCATAAAGTTATTTTAAGTATAATGAACTGACCTATATTTGTAAGTGACGAAAATAAATTCTGTTTCGTTAGCCAGTCTTTGGTATTAGAAATGAGCTATTACTTAAAAGCTTATATGCTTCTGTTTGTTAAAGATTAGTATTCAGTTACTTGACAATTACTCTGAGATCAGTCACACTTCATGATTCTCTGAGCTCTGTTAGTTTCTTATCATACTGTGAAATTTGTTTCTAGCCTTGAATATTTTCCAATTTCTTAGTTCTGATGGGAAAAGATGAATTAATAAATCTAGTAATCATCTTTAAAAACAATTTTCTGAAATTGTAGTGGTTGGTGAAATTGGGACAGATGACTTATCACCATTTATTTATTCTTAGGATTCTAAAGTTGTCATTTTATTTAGCCAAATAGTAAGTTCTTTATGTCCAACAGATTTCAATGGATTTACGTCTTCTGAAAAACTGGCCTCATGTATGTGACTTCCACGTATATGAATTATAGTCGYAGTAAAAACATCTCAGTATAGAAGGATAGATTAAAAGGTTATAAAGAACTGTATTTTTGGAAGTTCCAAACAATATGAAGCAAAAGGAAAAAAAAATCGGATTTTTAAAAAAGCTACTGGTCTTAGGAAGATAAATCCCATTTCACCATGTAATGCATCTTGCACAAAGGCAAGATTATGCAAGAGCAATCATCTAATTTGAAGAACCTTAAGGAGGTGAGCATTAAATTTAAAAAACAATCCATGTCCTACAGGAGAGGAACTGATGGTGGCATCTACAGATGGCATTGAAACACTGGAGGATGTTTCATCCTGGAGAACACAGAATGAAAAACCATTCAAGTAGAGTAAGTAGCTGACTAAATTCTGTACTTTACAGTCTATAAAAAGTGTTAAATGTCATACAGACAAGGTCTTTCAATAAATAAGTTAATGAAATCATTTTTTCTCTGCTTTGTTTAACCCAAAAGGCTATAAAGTTTCAGCTGAGCAGTGCAATACTGCTCAGAGCAGAGCTGCTTTGAACTTCTGCTTGCCTCAACACAAGAAAGAACAGGACACTGTTTCTTTGAGAGTGTTGAGTGTCTTTTTTGGGTGACATGGCTTTCTCTTTGGAAAATAATGAAGAGATGGGGAGAAAGAGCACCTACTAAAGACAAAGGCAGATTTACGCCTCACCAGCAGCAGCCGTAGCAGCTGCAGAGCCTGTTAGCAAGACTGTATTTTCAGACTCGGCAAGGGACACAAGGGTATGCCCACCATGAGCGAGTTACAGCCCTGAAGCCACTCTTCCTGCTCACAGGAGGGCAATGAGTGATGCTGTGATGCCTCTCCGGACTAATGATACCTTGGTGAGCTTTCTAGATCTCCCTGCAAGGCAGGGTCCTTGCTTGATTTCAGATTTCAGTTAGGTTCCTCCGGGCAGGCACAAAATGAGCAAGAGTGGTCTCTGGGGTGCCACCTCTGAGGATAAGTCATGTTTGCAGTAGTTTTGTATATGTATTTTTTTTTAATGTATTTTTGCGTATCTGCACCCTTCTAGATGTTTCTGGTAGAGAAGCAAGTTTGAAAAACTTGGCTCTGCCCTTGCTAGGCTTTATGAAAAGACTGCTCTCTTACTATAGTAACTTTTCAAAGTCTGGAAGTGCTGGGGAATCAGCTGGACTCTGCATTCCTTATGCTCTTCGCAGTGGATGAAGATAGAGAGAGGTCGGGATGCTCTCTATTTTATACTAAAGAGCCCTTTGACCTCTGACCACTAGAATACCTTACAATATCCTGACCATTAATTTTTAATGAGATCCACCTATTGACCATGAAGTACATAGAGTCAAATGTAGTATACCCCACACCAATAATTTCTTCTTCTTCTTTTTTTTTTTTTTTTTTAAACAGGAGGCTACAAAGTACACCATTAGATTTCCTACCATCCCTGTCAGATATTCTTCCATTTTTTTTTTACACAGGAGACGTTCAGACAGGTAATTCAAATCTCCCTCCCTCATCCAGTACCAGTCTAGGCAGAATTTAAACAAATTAACTGGCAGAAAAGTTTGACACATGCATAGACAGGGCATGTAACGCAGGATTTGGATGGATGTTATGAGGTTGTGTTTTCCTACAAGTGCACACAAATGCCTCTCTGACCTGCTCTCGGTTTCAAATCTCTCTAAGCTGCCACGCAGGATTATGGCAGTATAACCACAGTGCCCCAGGCAAGTGCTTTTTCTTCTCTCTTCTGGTGGTACTTCCGGCCCATCCTTGGCACAGTAGTTATAGCTATATTCATTTGAACTGACTCACAGGATTTGTAATAAGCCCTTTGAAGGCTGTATTCAAACCTTTGAATAATTTCATATCTAGAGCATTGCTACAGAAACATACCAAATAATGTGTTGTAACCATTGATCGTACTATTATATGAGGTAGTTCTAATCAACATGAAACAAGGCTGAAATTACCAGAAACTATAGAGAAGTGTCCACAAAGAAAAAGTATGTGTTTCCAATTAGTACTTTACTGCTTTTCAAAATGGATGTGCAGTGCTTACTAATTTTCTGGCATCCTTTTTCTAAGAGATAATACCAGTGTTCACTGCTCTAAGAATTTTGCTAAGTTAGATGAAAATCTTTAATTGGAGACATGTATAAATTACAGTAACACGTAGAGAGAAACACCAACATTACGGATTTTGCACCATACAGTGTTCCCTACATTTCATTTGAAGGTCTGTTGTATATTGCCTGGCTATGGAAGGCCTGATGAGGTAGACCAATATAAAAATATATATTGGCAGAAGTCCGCATGGCTTAAAAGCTTCATCACTCGTGAGTGACAGAGCCAACTAGACAAGTTGATGGTATTCCCAGCTACTTTGGACATCTCTACATGACCCGTATCTGCAACTAACAATAATCCTCTTTCACCAAAAGACATTCACTCAGACTTTATGTACTTCCATATAAAAATATAAACAAACATAAGCACTTATATATAAACATAAGCACTTATAAACTTATATGTTTATAAAAGTAGTAATTTTCTGCCTTTTAAATTCTTGTATTGAAGAACTCTTGTTTAGAAAACATTTAAATTCTCATATAGAACACATTTCCTTGTTTTCTACAACTTTTATTGTAGGAAAATATATGCAGAAAGCCTTGATCTCTATCTTTTATTTGCGAATACTGTATGGATGTTCATGGAGAAAAAATCCTCACCACTTACGTACTTTTCATTATGAAGCTAGATAACCAACCAAATAATATATTTTTCTCTGGATTTATATTGATTCACCCTGCTGTGAATACAAATTATAGGATATGACATTAAGATAATAAGACAAAAAAGAAAAAAAAAAGGGGGGAAATTTCTTTGTTTGCAAATCTGGAGCATTAATTGCGTTCCTGTGAGGCAATCTGGATGAAGCTTCTGCTAAGCAAATTAGATATAAACTGAAGGTGAGGGCAAAAGGGTCACCACAGCAAGGGAGCATCGAGTGACAGGCGCTGGGACCTCCGATGCATGGCTTGTAGAGCAGATGTTCACAAGGATGCAGTGATTATTGAACTGGTAATAAAAAAGCATCAGCTTACAGGCAGCCACGATGGATGCTGGTAATTATAAAGCATCCCCTGGGAGGAAAATGACACAAGTCAGCCGCATCTCTGCAATCACAGGGGCATAATTAAAGCTCTAGTAACAGTTGTTAATAGGGTGCAAATAAAACAGGGGGAAAATTTGAACACAGTCTTTTTCTTTTTTAAAGAGACGGCAAAGGACAATGTAATTACAGAGACTGCATGCTTTTTAATTTCACGATACAGTAAAACAAAGACCTTTAATGTATTTTATACATGCATATACACACCGTATCAAATAAGGCAAAAGTGATTTAGTCTTTGACTGTGTGGCGTGATGGGGAGAACAGATTTTTTTACTTGAATGTTTATATTTTAATTTTCAAAATGGGCAAAACACAAATATATAAAGAAAATGTAATATGTATAAATATTTGGCCATTTCGTCCTCACAGGAGAGGTACAATGACAGTATATATGGTTAGCTAGTACTATTGATGTAATTGTAGACACAATAATATTAAGATACTAGCAAGGCAGGTCGTATTATCTTTTATCAGATCCTCTGGAAAAAGCAGACAAATTCCCAATTTTTGTACTGTTCAGGTATTTTTCAGATCTTTAAAACATATTTTTTGCATCCAAAAGTATAACTGGTATGTCTAGTTAGGCTTAATGATCTATGAATAGTTTATGTGTTCCACATCTAGCACGCTTAGGACTTAGACATCAATTTCAATAGAAAGCCTTATGAAGTGTTAGCTACATAAAAAATGTAAAATCTATCCTTCATATACAGTAAAGACCAGTCAATCACACTTTGTCACACAGTGATAAAAAGTGTCTTTGGTGTAAACCTTTCAAAATTCAAGTATTCTCATCTAACACTATAATTAGTCAAAAAAACCACACAGCTGTATTTCTCAGAAATTTTTGAGTCTGCAAGTTTTTGGAGTCTCTCTAATCCTCTCATTTTGTTTGAGTGGTTTTGAAACTTTGTTTTCACATACTTAATGTCTTTACTGGTGTACCAGTTTTGCAGAATTTARCCAAGGGAGCAGATTCTCCTCAAGAAGTGTGGTATTCTAATACTTTAGTACTATACTTTATTACCTTCCTGAATGTGAGCTATGTCATCTCATTGCCACTTGCATTTTTGTTTCTTTCACTCTCTTTCAGGATGTTTACCAGCAGTCAGTCTTGCAAGGCTCTTATCTTTTTCCTCACAGATGAACATCCAACATACAGCACCATATCTTGGTAGTCTCTTCAAGCTCAATCAATTAGCTAATATTCAAGGGCTTTCATGTTGTTTCTGTTTCCATCAGAAGGATATATTGATGAGGAGTACTAAGATACTTTTGGCTACAGTCCAATTTATTTGTTAAAAATGCACAGAAAATTTGCTTTTTGTGAACACAACATAAACAAACACTAAGAAAAATTTTCATTATTCTGAGCCTTCTTCTACATACAAGCTTGCCTAAAGGGAACTGTCCTTTTCCGAGTTTTTTATGAGGGCCAAATCTGTACTTTGCCCTCTTGCAATGTCAACTTTCTTTTACTTCCTGGTTCCTTAAAAACACATTTACCTATAACTGCAACCCAAATCCCAACCTATCCCTTGCTTTTTAATCACTGGATCATTTGTTTCATTACTACGAAAAGATTTGACGTACTGGTTCATAATTGAAGTTTGTTTTTGCAATAGTTAAACAAAAGAGAATTTCATTTTTTCTTTATTAAGACTAAATGAAGAGTTTTCAGCCAGAACTGTGATTGATAGCTGCCATTAGTATCTGCAGCATATCAGTATTAAGACGGCATTAGGAATCATTGATAACTGCCGATGTTCTATTGAACAAACAGCCAATAGTAATTGCAGCAGACAACCAATATGTTTAATGTAAAATACTCATGTAATGTTTAATGAAGGAAACCTGAAGAGAATTCAATCAGGTGTCAAATGTTGTGCATGAAATAAAAAAAAAAAAATCTGTGTAAAAGAAAAGCTAAAATTAACATCAAGTATGTTTTGCTAGGATGATACCATTTAAATGATCAAAACATTAAAAATTATGAAATTAATCATATTTCAACAAACCACTGAGAAAGCTTCAGAAGAATAACATAATTGACTACTCACAATTTCCCATATGCAAAAATCTTCATTTTCATTTGGTTATGCATTAAAGAAAAAAAAATCTCATTTGTAATTCTTTGCCAATTCAGAACAACACAGCCAAAACTTCTGATAACATCAGCTAGAATAAAATTTTAAAATTACATATTATTGTTAATATGTGCAAACAGAATAAACGGTCTCAAATTCCAAATAGATTTTTAAAACTATAAATCATAGTTGTGGGAAGATTTTGACACAAGATTATATACCCAAAAAGTCCAAAATTGCTAAATAATAAATAGAAGGAACAACTGGGTGAAGAAAGACTAAAGGTTGGAATCTTCTATATACTTACCTTAGATGCAGAATACAGAATTGATTAAATTGTGAATTATGTTAACTTTAATAAAGAAAAGTAAGTCCTAGATAACTCTTTCTTACCATGTTCATCTTCCCCATGTGTAAGAAATGCCCACATTCCATCACTGCATCTGACATGATACATAAGCCCCATTGTCTAAAGATTAAATATCCAGGAAACAGAGCCCCTCTATAGGTTATGAGCATGTTCAGTCCTACTGGAATAGTACTTTAAAATTGAGACTTAACTGAGAACATATTTACTGTTGCATACATATGTAGTAATCATTCTTTACTTTCAGTAGTGTTTCACCAGTATTAAAATGGTCTTGATGACATCAGAATGAAGCCCAATATCCATAGTACAGCAAAACTGAAATGTCATGAACTCCAAGGGGTTTACAGTATAATTATTTTCAGGTATGATACTAGACATTAATAAGGTTTCATCCCTGTAGTACTACTACTTGCAAATGGCAGAATTATCCACTTCCAGAAAACTGTGCAGTCACTAACAGTGAAATAATGGACTCTGTATACAAGAAATTCAGTCACTGTAAAAAGTCTGCCGTAAAGACCTACAGACTTAGAGCAAATTTGTTTGCCCTACACTGAAATCAAAGAAAACCAGCTGAACAGGAATTAGATTTATGCCTTACACATAAACAGGTAAAGAAATTTGGACAACTCATTTCACAAACAGCTCAATGTACAGCAATGTTAATTGTACTCTTACACGCTTGAGCTGCAAACTGAGTCATACTTTCATCATATGTTTCAAAATATTTTAATAGTTTACTATTTGATAGCCCTTTTTTCTAATATTGCTTTTTTTTATGTAATAAATTTTTAACTGATGACAGAAAATTCTGAGATTTAGATATGTATTTCTTATGTAGAATAGTTAGTGAGTTTCTATGAATTAATAATGATTACCCAAATTTTTCTTTGGGCAGCACAAGCATGTACCTGTTGAACAGATAAGAAACAAAATTATAATCTTAAATGCAGTAAGAGTATTCCTAGATACAATTGAATTCTTCCCGTATAAAAAAATCCTCAGGAGGTAAAAATATCCTCATAAATGTCATGCGATCTACATGGCCAAATTTCTGTCCATTTCCTTCCCTCCAAGGAAAAGGAAATAGCAACATCATGTAGAAGCTCATATAACTTGCTGAGTCCATATAACCATTGGACATTCTTATTCAAACACACCGTTCAAGGTAAATACAGTTCCTTCACACTGAGCAGATAGTACTGGTGCATTTGATCTATTCTTGCTAGCTTTCCTTCTTTCAAAGGTGAATATGACATTGCTGTTGACTTTGCCTCCTCCTTTGATTTGCCATTCTGTAAATCCAGGCTCCTGGCAAGTCAAATTTTGAATCTGCAGATAGGTCGGGAACAACAAGCAGCCCTATTTTCTCTTCTAAGATTTTAGGGCCTTCTCTTCCAGAATTTTTGTTCTATTACCACAGAAAGGAACATCTGGTCTAGAGATTTTTAGCTCCTATTGCCTACTTAAGCAGTAATCCGTCCTGTTTAGGGATAGCTGATGACTCTGCACACCACGAGTTTGCATTGTGCTGTAGACTGCAATTAAATCTGGGCTCTGTCATAACTGGCCATGAGTTTATGCTTAAGTATTTATTGATAGTCATTAAATTTTATACCATTTGCTGAGATTTTCAGCAGAAAACTGCAGGTCTATATTTGTACTAATGTACTGCCATTGGCATTCAGCTTTTTACAGTATCTTTACTTTTGAAATAGCTATCAGTTACTAGATTAATATTATGGTCTCTATTAGTCCATATGGTAGTTAGCCAGATTCACATTTTGTTGCATTATTATTATTATTATTATTATTATTATTATTACTACCAATAGCCTCACCTGGTACCTGTTATCTTCATAGAGAAAATGTGTCTGCTCCAAGAGATTCTTTTGCAAGAACCTATATATTACTGAATTTTTTGGTGATAATTTCTTGTAATTTGCTATACTTTTCATTTTCTCACTGGAATCACTACCATTAATTAATTAAGTCAATTTGCCCCACAGCTGATTTCCTCACCTCCAATTGCTTTGAGGTAATACTTGCTACCAGTAATTGTTGCGGTTGTCACCTACAGTTCTTGAGCTTGGGTTCCTTTAAGATAAAAGTGTTCAGTTGGTTTCATTTTAGCACAGATTTTTATGACAAACGGGTACAATTTTATAAGTAATAATGTTATGACTCTGGGAAGTACTGATAAGAAAATGGTGTTTCTGCTGTTAGTTGAACTATGTAAAAGTATAACAAAAGATTTCCCCTTAATGGTTAATATCAGCTATCATCAGTAGCTTGTCTTACAGTATTGTTTTTCTTAGTGTGTAGCCACTATAGAGTAGTATCTGAGTTAACAGGGTTACTTCGTAGTAAGTTCATAGTAACTTCAAAAAAATGTGGAGTACATGTTAGTGAACACTACAACACATTAAAAAAATGCTTATTTTATGTCTCTGTGATGTCATTTGAGTGTTTTGTGTCTTTTAAAATGTTCTATGGCAACTGGATTAAGAAATATTTGATTTTGACCACCACCAGTGAAGCAGCAGTACCCTTCCTGGCCCTGTATCCTATTGTTAATAGCAGAGAGGGTCTGTATTGGACGATGATTCTAGGCATTATACAGTGATGAACTTTTATATTTAAAAATATTTCACCTGTTACTAGTTGTATCAAACTTTATTTTTCTAATGAACTGGAAATCTAAGGCAAATTTGACTTCTAGACTTCCATTTAACTAGAAATGGTCATAATTTTCAGGTCTGTCAAAATGCTTACTTGATATCCTCAATCAGTTTAAAGGGTAGGAATAATCATTCTGGCATGGTCTGCAGTAATCTTATTGTTTTGCCAAATGCTTAGTCACAGCGGAAGCCCTTTACAACTCCTACTTCATAGGAATTCTTGGTGCGACAGTTCTGATTTTAACAACATCAAATTATCTCCAATTTGTTTTGTTTGATTTCCCTCTTGTGAACAGTTCTGTGCTTCAGATAGCTCCATTTCTGTACGTTAACCCGCAGCAGGAGGGCAGATGTCACAGGGTGACTTTACTACCTGTACTTTCTCCTCTCTGATAGAACTAGTTCACATGCCAGTTTTAAATAGCCTCCCCAAAATGCGTAATGGCCACCACCCACTGAGATCTAAGTCAGCCCTTGCTCACTTGGAGCTTGGCCAAAACTGCACTGCTGTGATGCAGAGCGTGTCACACTGCTTCTCCCTCTGATGTGGAAATGGAACTTTAACAGTCAGCAAATCTCCTTAATTTGAGTCTCTCAGTTGAGGAATATCAGTTGGAATCTTCACTTAAAATACCAGCAGCCAGCAATAACAGCAGAAAGCCTCTTTCTAGTTCTCTGTTTAATCCTTGTTTAAACTTCCAAAGGTGTGCAAAGGCAAGGCTGCAGAGCAGTAGGTGGAAGCAGTAATAACAGGAACAGTCGGTTTGCACAGGAAGAAAATGCATCGCTCATTAGTTCATTTTCAATGAACAGACAGCATCTCCTTAAGTAGCCTTTCTGACTCCTCAAGCCTCCAATGCACTAATCTGTATTTCTGAAACACTTATTGCTGTGGCTTTGCAAATGGCAAAAATCTTTCTAATATTTATGCTAATATATTGCTCACATCTAATATTTATGATTCTTTACATTCCTTAGATTTAACCAGATGTAGAATGTTCTCACTGCATATTGTGTTGCAGTAAGAAAGCATATTGCTTTTATGCACAGTCATAAACGTGCATATTTAAGTTACATTAAATATGGGTAAAATTTGGACATGGTCTTATAAAGATATAATGAACTTCAAATTTTTCAGTGAACCTGATTACAAATAGAACAAGGTGAGGTGTGATAAAAAGTGGATGAAGAGACAAAGGGATAGATTAGGTGAGAGTCAGCAAGTTGGCAGTTGCAGTGTTATTACTGCTCGTTTGCAGGTTTGGTGGGACAGAGAATATGTGAGGAATGCTGATGGATGCAAACAGAAAACTGATTCACCAACTTCTTTCTTGCCATAATTCCCTCCAAAGCTAGTTCTTCTCCCTTTCCAGCGGAAGCATGTCTGAAAGAAAACAGCAACAGAATATACTTTCTATCACATACAAGAAATAAATAGCGTGTTCACAGCAGTGGTTTGAAACTGACAGCTTGCAGCTTGCCAGGGTAGACGTAGTTACGGCTGCACCTCTTTGGAGACCCTTCATTTCACCAAGACCAGCAAGGCTGTACATAAGTGCACAGTGCAGAGCGCAGCAGTGCACACATATGTTGAACTGCTTCAAATATGCAGATGTGTGTAGGCAGATGACCACAAAGTGGAGAATCAACTGCAGAGTAAAAGCCTCCATTTAGTATTTTTTTGCTCTAAAGCAGAGCCCCAGCAGAAGTAGCATTTGGGAATGTTTAGCATACTTTCAGAAGTGAACATGTACTCCTGAGAGAGTATTCCCCATCTGCTTTAGGACAGATTTTAAACACGAGCTGCAGAGTCCTTAAGTGTACTTTTTGAAGTTACCTTGCAGTACTTGCTATAAACATTGTTGCTACCTGGCAACTCTTATTGTGATCAGCTCTTTAACCCAGATACCAGAGAAATAAGACTGTCTGGCTAGAGTATAAACAGGTACCTCCGTACCGGAGGAATGATTAATAAAGCAGTGATTTGCCTGAAATGGTATATGGACAGCCCATGCCACTGCTATAATCAAAAACATGATTCAGCAGCCACCTAACACTGACAGAAAACGACTTTGATACTGCTGTGACCTAAAGGAAAAAAAAAAGCTAGATATTCAGGATCCAATACTTGCTACTGTGAAGGATGTAGTGCTTTCTCAGTCAATAGGAAACCAGCCAGGAAACCAACCAGCAGATTACTAAAAGAAAACTTAACTTCACCCTTCACTTTGCCCCTGAGTGGTCATGTCACAAAATCACATGTAAGGCTTCAGTTCACTTATGCACAAGAGATGATGATTAGAGCACATGGTGGTTTTTTTTTTTCTACTTTGCTCATCAAAGTGAACAATTACAATAATCTTTTACAACCATTTACTTTTTTTGTCATTTCCCTGATGCAATAAAAGTTCTCCAGATTCATTTTGTTCAAAACCAATGACAGCTTCATTTAATTTTGTATATTTTTCTTTAAATTCCAAATTTTTGAAAACAGTCCCTCATACACAGTTTCTTATACACACACAGAGTTTTCAACACAGGCAATTATATGAATTGAGCTTGAATCCACAAACAGTGTCAGTCCACCTAAATCTACATTTTGGTGAATAAAATATTTGGCTGAAAAGCTTTGAAAAACTCTAATGATCATCTTTACCCTCCTCTCAGAATTCTGGGGAGCTTGATTAAGATTTATGAAACCATCCTGAGAATCTTTTGTTGCAGTTGCTATATGAATGTAAGGATTTTTTAATATGCAAGTTGTGACAAAATCTCCTATATTCCTGAAACCTTGCAATAGCCTGCCTCAGAGCGTGAACTTTTCATGCTGTAATCTAGTTATGCCAAAATGGCAATACTCTGAAAAGTTCATGTCTTTATCCAAAGTTCTTAACAAACACAGTTTGCGTAGTGTGAAAGAAGGGTCTTGTTAACCAAGAACAGAATCATATGGATGTTACTGTCTGGTGGCTCACCACAATACTTCAGGAAAATTAATCTTTTCAAGGAAACACTCAAGGCAAAGTTTGAAATTATATGTGTTTATATATCTGTAGACAAGCAATTTTTGTGGGGATAAGTATTTCCGCCAGTACTTTCTCATGCACCATTTTTAAAATTATTTCATGTTGTTTTTACTGAGCTTTTACTGTCAAAAACCAGCTTTCATCACCAGACTGGGGCCCTCTGTTCAGCATTTTTAGAGCAGTCAGTGGTGAGGGTATGGAACTCCCATGCCCACATTAATAAATTGCCATTTGCCTCTGCTCTACTATCCATTGCTCCCTGTGCAGCAACAGATCATATACTGATAGTAAATCAGATCCAGTGTGTTTTCCTAATTTTAGTTTTGGGCTAATCTATCTAATAGTAAAAACATCTGGTCTAGTTTTGCTTTTTTTCTGATCTATACAGCAGGAACCTGATCACCAAGGGACCAGTGGAGTCACACAAGGTCAAGTTTTGTACCTGCATGGAGTTAATGTGGAATATATGTGAATAATGAGGGATTGCTTTATATTTATGTTATACCATTTTTATAGGAGTAACACTAATAATAAAACTTTGATGTTACAGCAGATTTAAGCAATAAATTCCAGACAAGTGAAAAACACAGACTTCGATACAGTCAAGATACAAGAAAGCTGAGCACGTGATAGCAAAATCATTTTGGTGTGAAATGGGCTAGCCCCTGATATGAATTTGGTAGAGTTTATGTTATAAACAACATAATCTTTAAAAAAAAGTAATGCTTGTGAGAATTTTGCTTGGTAGACCCACGGTAGGCCATGCATGATGGGTATCAGTGTGACCACCACGAAAACTTCCACAGAGAAGTTATAACATTTATAATGGGAAGTTGCTCTTTGTTCTGTACTTAATCTGCTGAGATAACAAAATGTAGAAAGACAACTCTAGTCCCATGAAAAAAGACAATAAATGAAAGAAATTCCTCACAGAATGTTTTCATTTCTGTTCTCACTTGAATTTTACAGTACTTCAATATGTTTTTTGAAGTATATTTCAACGTCTAGGAGAATTTTGATCAACTTGGTAGAAACTATATTTTTTAATTCTGTGGCTCTTTCTCTGCTGTCAAAACAGCTAATTCACTACTTTGTTTCCTTTGTTTTATAAATCTGAGGGAATCTCGGGGTCATCCTAAGGCAACATGAGAGAATATAAAATAAAATTTTTATAGCCTGGGGGTAAAAAAAAGCCTTTCCCAAATCAACAGTATGTTAGGGGACTTCTGCTCCCTAAAGTAACGTTACTGTTTATGCACTCCTTGCTTTAAGTTCTTTTTTACTTGGCCTTAGGAAAAGTGCATAAACAGCAACATTGCTTTAGTCAGAAGGAATTAATTATTGAAATCAATTATTGTTTCTTTCAGACTACTGCAATCAGTCCACAATGACTTGGTGTAAAAAATGGTTGTCTTGCTTGCTGTCTTTGTGAAGGTGAAATCAAATAAATCAAAAAGAGCAGGTTTCTGGCACAAGATTTCTGCTCCCTTCCACCCCACAGATTTTTTTGGCTTTTACTGTGCTTTATGCTGTGCTGGCAGGGGGAGATAGTCACATTGGCTGTAGGTAGAAAAAAGTTTTGCTTTGGCCAGCTACATTTTAAAATACAGTCTATTTTTATCATACAAAACCTTATGAAACAAGATTTGCTTCTGCCTAGTATGACTTCAGCATTCACAGAACTACAGTTGGGGTTGCATGCAAACGCAGTGGGAATAAGGGAGAAAGCTATACGCCGTGCAAGCTCTCTCACATGACACAGGATGCCCCAGGCCAGGCATCCAACATCTGATTTATACCAGACCAAAATCTGGCCCTTTGTTTCTTACTAAGGTCACTATTTTTCTTTCTTTGTTGTGATTAAAGGTATTTCTATCTTATTTCTCTTGCCGTAAAAACCCTTTCAGTGAAAGAGAAAATTCTTTTTCCAGCTGTATTTTCTAACATATTCATGGCCACTGGGAAGACTRTAAAGCAGCCATGATTTTCAAGTTTTCTCTCTAATGTAGGTTATACTACTGTCTTTTTAGTTACCATCTTGCTTATTTTTTAGTTCCCTAGAGTAGAGTGCATGCCTGTCTAATGTTACATTTTAGTCCTTACACAAAACTTTTTCTGAATATCCAACTTTTCTGGGAAAGGTGACTCTACATTTATAGGCTGTTCCCAGAATGGGTATTTCCTGACACCTGAACATTAACTGTCTATGAGCAACACATGGCTTCTTCAAAGATGTGTCATAGAGGGCAACAGCCAGAACTTCCTGCAGTTACCAAAATACCTCTGTGAGCAATATTGGTTCAGGGTTTTTAGATCCCCCTAGAACTTGAACTTGCCACAAGGGACAAGAGGTAACAGCACACATGCTGCCTCCTTGTAAAATTCAGGAGAAGCTCTGACCTCTCCTAACAGCTGTTCTTACAACCTCAGGATGTTGTGTGCTGATTTAAGTGCTTTGACTTCGTTAGACTTGATGATGGAGGAAACCTATTATACACACGTACATGCTGACAACAATATGTATTTTACTAATTATTGACAAAAGCCGTTATTCAATTTAATAGTATGGCCTAATGCGTTCAGAATTCTGAAATCTCAGAACTGACCACCTCTCTCGAGTGGTCTAATACATAAAATTTATATTTATTTATGGACTCCTTGCTTCATACACGTATCAATATGTTGATATATAGGAATTGTGGATCATGTCCTTTGATAGTTCAAACTGGCATAACTCCACTGGAGCCAGTGGTTCTATATTAGTTACAACTATAATGACAACGGAAGATACAGTTCCCTGTACCTTAAATTGCGACTTTGGCAGCTGTTATCATACATCTGCTGCTTGTTTGATAGATTACTTAAAGCTAGCCTAAGCTGGCCACACCGCTACTCCCTGCTAGGCATGCTAATGGTGCTAACTTAAACGAATATAATACATCACATTCAGCAGCTCTTGGCCTACAACAAGTGATTTACCATGTGGAAACAAAGATTCTGTTCACACCCTTACAAAATAGGCTGACTGTTGCTTGAGAATGCCAACTGTATAAAACAACATCTTAGAGTTAGACTGTGGGGCTCCTGAATCTGATGGTAGACCAACTTCTACTTCACTCTGTAGGAGCTAATGTCTGATTGAGAATATTTCCTATATAAATACAAAGTTGCAATTTAGTGTCTCCCTAAATTGTATGATCCTTTCCTGGAGAGATTAATGTTGGTATCTCTCCTAACTCTGAAACCAGAGTTATCTATGTCCTTAAGACATGATGTTTTATTCTATAAACCTAAATACAGTCGATAAAAATTGGAGACATCCCTATTTTCATTTACAGAAAATTCGATAGATGACAAAAAGTTGTTTAACTGCAAAAGGAGAATTTATCTTCTTCAGATGATGGAAAAGTATATTGGTTCTCTGACCAGAGATTCTGTCAAAGAACATTGGTTCTCAAATTGATGGTCATTTGTTGCTTCATGCAGTATGTGAAATATATTATTCATTTAATGATACAAGAGTTAGCTTAAAAATACAGGACTGACTGAGTCCTGCTGAGTGAAAAGCTGTCACATTCACATATTCTCAGATAGCCTTACAAACGACTTAGCAAAGAAAGCTGCATATGCTTATTCTGACTTTATGGATGTATAAATTTGATTTTCTGGTGTGGTCTGCTGGCACTGGTAAGGGACAGAATTGTGGTCAGCCCTATACAAGCACACAAATTACTGAAAACTCAAAATTATTGTACATGGAATACTTGACAAGATGTAGAAATTTTAATTTTCATTTAATCTCTTACATGTAGTCTTTAGAAAATGGAAAAATATCATGAAATAAAAGCAATGGCAAAAAAATCACTGGCCTCTCCTAAAGAAAGTTTACAAATGTCAGAAGATCTTCGCTATACTTTGAGTTAACAAGAAAGTGATCTAAACTGCGTTGATAAGAAGGAAGGTGAGGAATTGAAAAAGAATACTGTTCGTTCTTTATCCTTGTTTCTAATAATATTTATTTCCTTACATTTTTGCCCTGTTTTTCCTGCCTGCTTTCCTTTTATCTGCTTTCTACTTTTTTTTCTTCTATCTGCTTGGCCAAAAGGGAAAGGGAAGAATTTCTAGGACCATTTTAGAAAGACTTCAGTAACTCTGGGTGGAAATTCATTTCATTATGATTTCCATTTCATAATGATTTCATTGAACCTTAAATATAGCAGCCTATAAAAATTTCTCAAATTCTATTTTGTTTTTCCTTACCAAACTTTTAAACTATTATTTAAAAAAATGAATTTATGAGATCTTAACAAAGCCTCCTTTATTTTTGATGAATCTTAAGATCTTGCCTTGTAATAAATAAAAAGAAATAATAACAATGTTTAGAAAGTTTCATCTGGGAGTACACTCTAATCCAAAGAGCCCTGCATTTTACCTGGAAGGAAGGGATTTAAATGCAAGGCCGCTTTTTACTCTCTGCATTGTCAGTGCTATGATTTTAGTGTATTAATGGTCTTTGCCATTTGTGAAGTAACTGGTCTCTAAAATCAATAAGCATGCTCAGCTGCTTGCCATTAAAATCAATCAGTACTACCCTTCTGACTGACGTCATATCCAACTGTAAATATCAAGTAAGCTGTCACCTAGTTTTCATTGTGTTTTACCTTTCAGAAGATAGATTTCTTCTCTATCACTGAACTGTAAAAGTCTTCTTAATTATTTCTGGTATTTCCCAGTGGAATCAGGATCCCTTTAGGGGACAGAAATGACTGTCCACTGTCCTGAGAGAGAACTAAGGCCTAATATAAGATAAATGGTCTGCAATTACTGATGTTTTAAAAATTAACATCACCGAACAAAATATTATATTATGAAGAAAGACTAGAGAAATACATTTGGATATTACTACATGTTGTTTAGGTATTACCCAGTAGAATTAGCTAATATCTCAGTGCTTCAGTTTTGAAAATATGCAGGTCAGTTATGCCTAGATATGACTTATTTATATTGGGATTAAATTTGGAAAAATCTCATAAATGCACTTTCATGATTGTCTAATTGCTGTGTATATGAGACAAATAAGACAAATTCTGCTTCATTTATTTCATGATAAATGCAGAGAAATTAAAATTATTTCAGAGGAATTGATTTTCAACTCTAATGCCCAGAGGAGCTCTTCATTGTTTACACGAAGAAGAAAAGAACAAAGATATTAAAATTAGCACATGGGACTTAATCCTCTCACTTTGACACAGGGAAATGCAAATTATATGTGAGATAAAATAGACACAAGAAAGCATGCATTTCTTGAAGACAGCAGAAGGTGATAGGGCTATTACTCTTGCTAGGGCCGGTGTAGTGGGTGGGATGATTGGGGTTCCAGTCTGGCAAAACCTTGTGAAGGGAGAAGTCCCTGCTTAGCCTTCCCCACTTCTTGGTTTGCACTAGCCAACTTTAGGATTTCTAACTGAATGAGGATTATGCAGGATTCCTGCTTTATCCTGGTTCTAGGTAGTTTTTTATCCCCAATGTTGATCTGGACTGAATCAGACGCAGTTCTCCAAACTGACGCCACATTGCTTTGAACACATCCATACTAAAGCATGATTTGCTGAAGATTTGCATTTCAGGTTTGAGGTTTTTTGCTGTGCATTGTTTTTAAGGACTTTATATTCTGGGTGGAGAGTTCTATATGATTCTTGTCATTTTTAGTTGCAGCAAACTTGGTATTTAAATAAGATGTCAGAGATAATTAAAGATTTAGTCTCCCCAATAGCAAAAATATAGTTAATCTATTATTTATTATCTCCATCTCAATGATATAAGAGGATCTCAAATAAATGAATTTGAATGACATGTAATTGGAGTTCGTTTAACACTTCAGGGTAGTGTTTGGATCTCCTTTAATGACTCTGACTGACATTTCTACATCTACATCTCCCCAAATGCCAAAATACTTGACTAATTTTACAGGCTGATTGCAAAATCTCTATACTTTGCTCACTGTAAACATCAGGCAGTCACCTCTATAATGTTGTATAAAGTCACCTCTGAAATGAAGTATCATTCAGACAGTGGCTCACTTACAGCGCCAAACTAAAAATAACTTACATATCTGACGGAACCACTGTTGGAGTCTTATGTCACCTGAATGCAAATGTCCAGCTGGAATATGGCTGCAGCAAATCTTGTAGAAACTGCCATGGGAATTTTTACTAACCTGTCATTTTTTAGTCTCACCAGAGGAACTGAAATTTCCGATGAGCATGGCACCCTATTGCACTTTCCTGGTGGATTGATACAGTACAGACTCCATGAAGAAAGGGTCATAAAACCAAATCCCTAAAAAGCCTGCAAAAAAAGCTGAGTGGTTGTGCTACTTGGGTTGTGAACTAACTGAAAATTTGAATGAAGAGGAGTTAGAACTGTTACTTAACTATAACATTTACGTTCTCCCTGCTTGACTTTTCATTTTGAAACCTTCTAAAAATACTATGCCAATAACAGAAATACAGTCCAAATACATTGCAAATGTAGTTTTATGATGCTAAGTAGTAGATGATGGCTTCTGGCTTTCATTGAAGCTCATAGAAAATAGTTCCCTGAGGTCACGGAAGTTATTCAGGAGATTTTAGCCTGTTTCTTCAACGAGATGTCCTCACAGAGGCTGCAGAACCTTCCGTATTTTAAGGACAACAATGCTCAATTTTCATCTTAGCAGATATTTTTGATAGTGGAAGCATATTCCCAAGATATCCAACAAGGCTTCCCATTTTGCTTCACCTTGGTGTTGCACTAAAAGCTAATCTTGACCAGCTCTTTGTCGTGCCCTTTCCCTTTACTCTGATTTTCCCGTGGGGATTTAATCTTATTCCAGCTAATTAAAAAGAAACCAAAACTGAATTGTCTTTCTGAAATTGCACTGTCGTTTATTAATGTCTTCAGTTGGAGCTTCCTAGGTAATTCTATGGCAAATAGTAGTGCTTGCATGCAAAGAGATAGCTGTCTCTAGGGAAACTTTAGGTAGATAAGACATATTCCTTGGATGTGTTTCTCTTCAGAGACTAAGGTACATGAAGAAATTCATTACTTGGGTTATGTGGTGGGTCATATTGATGACTCCATCTAAGTCAAATCACCCCATAGACTTTATAACAAATTCCATTTCAAATGTAATTTTAAAAATTATTTCTCATTGAGCCATCTTTAAGCTAGGTTACCACTTGCCCAAAAGCTCAATTCAGTACACTGTAATACTGTACACTGTATTAATTTCATCAACGGACTATCTTGCATGAAAAATGGGTGCTTTTTCACTTAAGGCAGCACATCTAGAACCGTACCAAGCCTCTCCAGTCCTGAGTGAGTTTGCTTCCAAGCTAAGTTAACATGGAATAGAAATACAATATTTTAATTTGCAATTGTTATTATTAACCACTCAGCATTAAAGAATACATGTATAGGATTTTAGGGCATATTAAATATTTTTTACATTTCATATTTTTCACATTTTTAATTTTGTTTGATCTTGTTTAGCTTATTATCTACATTGGAATTGTTTTGCTTTTTCTATCACAATAGGTACTCTGTTTTATTGTGTAGTTTAATTTTCTCTGGTCTTGATGAATGGTTTAAACTGCTTATAGTTTTCATTCTGTTTTGTGGTTTATTGGTTTTTTTTTTGTTTACTTGGTTGCGTTTTTTTACTACTATGTGCTTCTTCCTCCGTCACTTTGATTCTCTCATAATTAATTTATTAATTTACTATTAATTAATTATTTTCTCTCTTTAGAGAACAACTGCTTTGGAGGCATCAAAACTCATATTAATGGTGGACTGCCCATTGTAATTAAAATCAATCTGCAGTCCTTAATAAAGTAATTCCTACCTCGACTAGAAATACTGGATCAGTAGGTAGGGATAATTTAGTTCCCAAAGTGAGAAAGAACTTTGTGCTCTATCATTTCCATAGCTAGTAGAACAGTGGAAAGAATAAACTTTATTTTCAGCATTACAATCCAAGGTTACTAATAAATTTATAACTCAATCAAGGTACATTTCAAAGAAGAAAAAAAAATCAACAGAGTGAAAAAAAATGGTTGTGGAAAGGTTTGCTTTTGCTTCAATGAAAGGAATCCTTGAATGCAGTGGTCATGGACCAGACCCTAACATGCATCAACCATTATGCATATGATATCACAATCCCAGATTTTCTGAGGTTATACAAAATATATATTTATTCCACCAAAATAAGGAATTCTTCTCTTAGGATTTGTTTCCTTTTGTTTAATATATTTTATTATAGGACAAAGTCTCTGAAAGAATTGTGGTTTAGTAAGTCACGAGAGCACTGACACACTTTTTGGCTTGGTATATAAACCTTGTCAAGATATAACCTCTTTCTACCTTCAGGTTGCCTATTTGTACCTATTATACAAGTTAAATAGCAAATGTTTGTTTGAATATTTTGAGCATATTTGTTGTTTTAATAAATGATAATAAATAGGTCTTCAGTCAGCACATTTGTCTTCAGTCAGCACATTTATCTAACACAAATGTAGTTTGATCTTTAAGATATTTTGACAGACAATGTATAATCTTAACATAACTGCAAGAAAATTGAGGATTGGACAGACTTAAATACTAACCCCTTTCTAAAAATGAGTATCTAGGCTGGTCTTAAAGCTGCCCTGAACAACTTTCTCCAGTGTGTTATTTATTACCTATCACTGAAGTGTTTCTCAATCACTTTACTTGACAGGTTTAAAACTATTTGTCCTTGTTGTGTCCTTGTTTACTAAAAAAATGATAAGAATTTCTTACAAATTTCTCACAAATTTCTCTTTATTGCAGTAAGCAGAAGACCAGACACCAAAAATATTTTAGAATTCCAGCCAACTGTGCCATATTGCTTCCTTAGAGTGTGTTAACTTGTAAGCAACTCTACGGACTTACAAACATCCTCTTGATTCATGTCTGCGTAAATGAATGATATGCCAATTGTTAAAATGTATGTTGAGTTTTATTACCCTTGGTACATTCAGTTTTTTCTGCTTTCAGCTGTATTGTGCTTTCTTGATTTCACATTGCTGGGCCCAAGTTCTCAAAACTATTTGTGTACATCTTCTATTGATTCTAGAATAAAAAGAGCCACATAAGATGAGACCAAAGACCCATCTAGCTGAGAACAGTCTCAGACAGCGGCCAGGAGCCAGTGCTTATGAAAAGACTATATGGTCAGACAGCTACAGAGTGGTATCACTTCTCTACTTCTGGCAATAAGGATCAACAAACCAGAGGCTGTAACTAGGTCAATAAAATATAGTAGATCCTATTGGTCAAAATTGCCACAATTATATTAAGCACAGTGTGCACACAGTTCATAATACTTGTTTTAAACATGCTGCTGGTAATTTAATTGGGGCCCTGTATCTCTTCCATTGTAAAAAAAAAAAAGAAGAGAATCATTCTTCTCTTGATTTTATGAACATCTATCATACTCTTTTGTCACCTCTTTTCCAAAATACAGATTCCTCATTTGCCTAGTTTCTCCCTACATGAAAACATAACTCTCATCAAGTTTGCTGCTCCTTTATGTACTTTTTTGTAGTAGTAATGTATCTCTCTTGATACTGAGGACCAGAACTGCTCACACTGTTCAAGTGAAGTAGGTGTTTAAATACTCTGAGGTTTTGGGCTGTAGCCCATATATGTTTACTCATTGTGTATCAAGGCAATGGAGTCAGAGTTTAATGATTTGCAGCAGTCTAAATTTATTAAGAGCTTGAAGACAAAGGAGGATCTCATTGAAACCAAGAGCAATCAGACTATGTCATGATAAATGCTATATTCAGTCAACGCTTTTATATGAATTAAGTCTAGCATGTTGACTTGCACGTTTAAAGTTAAGTCCAAAATAAGTGCTTTGTTGGATTGAGTCCCAGAAACCTGCCTCCTTGAAAGAGTCCGCAGAGGTTCATCAGCAAAAGTTCACTACTAGTACAGAAGCTGCCTATACTTTGCAGTGAAACTCTGCTTACTCTATCCTTGACCTGGTGTATTCTGCTTTACCATTTGGAAACTTCCCCAAAATATTTTTTCAGTAATTATTCAGATACTATTGCCTTAAATGCCCTGCCACTGTTATCCTTTTTTATTAGAAACTCTAACTAGTTATAGCTGACATCTTTCTTTTGCTCTTTTAAGTTGCAAACCATTATTTTCCTTTGTCATCCATTATGTACTTTAAATAAATATTTAAATGTTTTTATCTTTTAGTTCATTATTTAGCATTTAAAATTGTTTTCCTTCCCAAACACAGGCCCACACACACTTATATTTACTTATAATCTTCCTTTCTGCACTGTGTATAATATCCTTTTCCTTCTCATTGTTTCTTTGGGAACAGTACATTTTTTAAATATCTGAAACCAAGATTTTTTCAATCTAATCTTCAGGGTCAGAAATAGTGCTAAGCAGTCCCCTGTTCTTGCAGGTTTTATAGCTCACCTGCATGGTACAGTATAGAGTATTTCTCCCCACAGATCTAACTGGTATACATTAGGAGAAAACAAGGCTAACCTAAAGATGTTCTTTCTCATTACTGCCGATACCTTTGAAACTACACAAGGAATAATGCACCTGGTAAATCTAAAGACTAATATAGTTTGCTCTTTCAATGAGCTATAGTGAAGTAACAAATCAACTTTTTAGGGTTAGAAGCCTCTTGAGCTTTCTTTTTTTAATCAGACTATTGATTTTCTCCCAACATTCATTGTCTAAAACTTGATCACTGCCACTTTTCACCTTCATACAATAGGACACACTGCAGCCTGAATAAAATATCTTGAAGTTCACAGAACTCCAGGTAAAAATAAAAATCTGCCAATATTGTTTGTCAGCAAAATATCACTCCTGTAAAACCAGGGATGTTGTAAAATACAGTGGTCTGCATTGTAGTTTACCACTGCATCCTGTCAATACATTAATTAAGACRTTTAGTCACTTTGTGACTGGTATGCAAATGCTACAAGGCATACTCTATCGAGGCTCAAGCTAGTAGTGATGAACAGTATTATGGGATGTTATGTAAAAGTTCTCATGCATGCAGTGTTTCTCCTCCAGGAGTAGAAAAGTTATGAAAAGTAATCAGTACCAACAAAGCCTTCTCTCTTCTGCAGAGAAATGCAGAGTTTGAGTCCTGATTCAGGGACATTATGCAAAATATTTTGAAACAATATTACAGAATTTAGTGGCAAATTCAATGTTTTTAAATTAAAATATATTGACCAACACCTCTCTCTCTCTGCAATCAGTTCCTCCATAGTTTGGCACAATTTTCTCTTTGTTGGCTCATGATATTTTTCTGACCTCCTGATATTCACCTGAAGCATCTTGTATACTATCATAATAACAAAACTACTTCTTTCTTAAAATGTGAGAATAAAGAAGGCAACACTTCAGAAGTGTTTTAAGCCCGGTAATGTACAGCTGTTTTTAATTTTTTTTATGACTGTCATTCAGTTCCAAAAACCCACAGGAAGAGCTGCTTTAACCTTTCTTTAAGATCAAAAGATGCACCTCAAAATAGTTAGAATCAATTTCAACTTAATGAAAAAAGGAAAGAAAAACATCCCTTCATAAGAAACTCTTAAGTTCTGCAATGACTCTAGAAAGTCCTGGTTCTCCTTTCTATATACTATGCCTTTTCTGTTAATTTTATTATCTTTCTTCATCTGCTTTACTTGGTGAAAAAGCAGTCATAAACAATGATATATTTAGAAGCAGAGGATAGCACTAGGGAGAAGAAAGGGATCTATTTGGCCCTGTGGAAGTCCAACACCAGCAGCTAATTTTCACTTGCAAAAATATGAATCTCTTCAGGAAAGGAAAAAAGAAAAAAGCCTGAGGCAAACAGAAAGAACTATTCTTGGAAAATTTTAAAAAATGTATGCAATCAGAGGGCATTCTAAGATTGGGTGGAAACATGCTATTCAGCTGCTGCTGCAGTTAGGGTTAGACTGGTACAATCACTTGGTCTGAAAGCAAAAGGTGTTAGTTACACAATGAAATTAGAGGACTGGGACATTTTCTGGGGATTAATGACTGGCTGGGATGAGCCAATGGCCAGCAATGCAGTCATCAGTCCTCAAGAAATTTCTTACACTAGTGGTATTGTGTTGTTCTAAGCTGAAAACAAGGGGAGAAATTATTTTCCTGTTGACACTTCTCATGTATTTGTAAAAACAGTGGATTAAGCTTTGCAATAGCTCTGAGGGTCAGAAAAATTTTAATTTCATGCTTCAGATGAAGAAACAAACATGCTTAAGTGGCAGGTAGGTTTTGGGGTTTTATTTTCGGGAAGCCTGATCTTGTATATGTAGATAGAAAACTCCTAAAGATGACACAGGAAGTCCATGTGAGGACTGGCAGTACATCCCAGGACTTGTGTTCTTTTTTTTTTTTTTTTTTGACTTAAAAGTTTCAGGTGATGTAATTCAGTTCTTTCAGGATCTTTCTTAATTAACTGCTGCTCTAGAGATTAATGGAGAAGTTACCTATATCACTTTGGAACATCTTAGTCACTATATAACACCAAACAGTACAAATGTAGAGTGAAAATTAGTTGAATAGATATCATGATTTAGGATAATTCAGATAACTACTGGCATGTTAGAACCACTGTAACCGTAAAGCTTATACGGAAAAAAACTTTGGTAGAGAAAAATATATATTTACAGTTCTTTTGGTACATCAGTTGGGCACTTTTATTATGAAGCCATGGAGAATCAGTACATGGTAATGAGATTCCTAGAAGACAGAAAGTGCCAATTTACACAAGGAAAAGAGGGAGATGAAAGGGAGGTGTAGTCTATTGAAAAAAATTCACATGCATTAAAACAAAGAATACATAGGGACTGTCAGCCTGCACTGATCAGCTTAGACAGATAGAAATTAATTATATTTTGTTTAAGAAGCTGCCTCTGCAGCCTTGGTCAATTTTAAAAAGCACATTAGAAGATTTTTCAGACTGGCTTTCCAATTACCTTGGGTGGCAGGCAAAGTGCTTTGAAACAGAATTTGTTTTAAATTGGTAAATGCAACCAATTCTGACTGACAGTGTTTTCAAAATTCATAACATGGTGTTACTGGTCAATGTAATTCTAAGGGGTACACCAGAAGATGCTGTCTTTTCTTTCAAAGATCAGGAAGACGGGGATATCAGGGAAAAACTGCAAAACATTATTATTTAAGGCAGACTGAATGAAGAAGTAGAAAAGAGGAAAGGGTTTGCCCAAGAGGAAAACAACTTTGCTTGCAAAATTAAATATGAGCCCTTCCAAGCAACAATATAGTGAGCCTGGAAAATATACCACTTCTGACATTAGAAAATGTACTGTCCTGAGGTTTTTTATTGGCCCTCATGGTACGTGTGACACCCAGAAAAGTGTAAATCATCTGTCAGAATTGCTAGGCAACAGACTCCTGCCTTTGGGATGACTGCAGGGAATGATAGTGTAATGCTTTCATTGTTTTTTCATTGGTTGACTGGGTTGTCTTTTTTAGCTTGTAGGAAAGCTATATAGGTGACCTTCTATAATAAAACAAAATGTTTCTGCTTCAGCCATTTTGATAATTTTACAATGATCTTTGGCTGAATTTAATTCTCAGTAGGCTTATATTTTCTAATAAAGCTCCATGTTTTATAAATGTCATCAGAATAACAACACTGATTCCTTGAAATTAATGGTGTTCCCTTAGAGTGCTGTCAATAGAAAAACTCAACAAAATCCAAGGAATCATGAAGAGAAAGTTCTTCAACAAAGTTTTAAGAAAACTTGCAAGTAACAGAAGAACAGATAGTAGCCTACTTTTTACATGACAGATTTTAATATATATATTTGTATTAAATACATATGGTGTGATTTGTTGTTAAGTTGTGTTGCTATCACTGCCGCCTCTTCCTGAGCAAAAAGGGCAACAGCATTTTGTAGGAAGAGGCTATCTATCATATTTATGTCATTTTAGATGCATATTCTACAATCTCTAGCTGCTGAAATAAACCATGTTATAATTTAAACTTCATCAGGTTATTTTTTAAGAAGCAAAAAATTGAAACATAGACCATGTCACACTATTGAGTGTATTGCACTCAATTCAGCAGTTGCCAATATATTGCAACTTTTTCCACTTTGGTGGAAAATAAGCTGTCCACAGAAAGAATTTGCTAAGGGTCAGGGCGTAGAATTAAAATGTTCAATTCTGGTGTCATTACCTATATGAGTTCTCAACTGCTTTATTAGGCAAAAGGAAGCACCTCTCCAGCTGACATTTATCGACACCAATTTTTCTTCACTGTTCACAAGTATGCAATTACTAAATAATTAAATGCAAGAGCACATTAAAAAAAAAAAAAAAAGAGACTGAGAAAGTAACTGCTTCAGAACTGACCTTTGCTGTTCCTAAATGATCTATTTTGGTGATCCTTTGATAAGTGAGTTCAACAACACCTTGAAAGAATGCTCATTCTTCTATTCCCTGAAGAAATACCATCTACCATCCAGATTCTATTCTTCTTCTTAATTGGGTTGTAAAGAAAATAGTGTCTATGCTGATACTACTAGTTTTCCTTTAATCTTCCATACACTGATAAATAATCACTATTCATTCAAGGAGACATTACCGCAGGAAAAAAATAACAACATCTCTAACTCCAAGTTTTCAGAAATCACAAGTAAATTTCCAACCTTTTGAGAACCACAGAATTTTGTAAAAGCAATGTAATCATATTAGGTAGATCTGTGCTATGCATATATGCTTTAAAAATTCTCAGAAGATTGAAGTTTTAGGTAACATGCACAATATTTAGTCAACTAGATACTTGTCCATTACCCCTTGGACAACAACTCCACTAACTCTTTTGTATTTTCTAGTGTAAGCAATATAACTTCTGCCTACTCCTCCTCTCTTGCGGATATGTCTATATCCAGCAGTTCCTCACAGTTCCCTCTCATACATGCTTTCACTTGTGCACTCTATTTTGTGTTTTGCTTGGCCTTGCCATCAGCTTCGTATACCTGTCATACATTGCACTTTCTGACTTTATCTTTGTATTCCCTTTCACACTGCAACTTTAATTAGAGTAGTCTCAATTCCCCTCAGCTTCTTTTTTCTGGATCATGCTTCCCTACACATTTCTTAGTGCCTTTGTTCCTCCACTTTTCTTCCCCTTACACTTTACTCCTCAGTTTCAAAGCCGTGAGTGGCCGTAATTGCTGATCATTACCCAGCTTCTATCCTGATGGAAACAATACTAAGAAACTCATAGTTCCTATCTCCCAAGCTACAAGGAAATGGGTCATTAATACAGTAATACTGTTAATATTAAATTAGAAAGACATTAATGAGCATTATGTGAGCAACTTCATAACAGAGTCTAATGTTTACACCAACCTCTTCATGTGTGATTCTCATGAAGAGGGAAGTAGTAAAGTTCCCTTATTTTATTTATTGAAATAATCAAATTTGAATTAATATATTCACTGAAAGTGAATGTGGAAACATGGAACAGTATCTGCTGACAAAAGAATAGACAGATTTAACAGGCCTTATTTCATCCCTTATAAATATAATTCCAGGCAAAAGCAATCATTATTTACCATGTCTTTGCACTGCCTTACAACAATGCCTTACAATGCTGACTGTAGTTGTATTACCAGCACTGATTTATGTTGATGAACTTCATATTATATAGTCAAAAACATGACTGAGAGGCACACATCTAAGCAGTTCATTAAATCTTTAAGTATCGGGAAATCTAGATTTCAGTCTTGTCCAAGACAATCTATAGATTCTTCTACCATGAGATGAAACAAGCCTCTTCATTTGTTGATTTTGTAACTTTTTGCAAGGTGGCAACAAATATCAAGTGAGAATTGAAACCAGTGAGAGTTGCTTAACCTCCATTTTTCCACAGTACTCCATGAGTTAACATAAAAATAACAAGTCCTCTCTTCTCTGAACAACAGCTGGCAAATATTTTAGTTAGAGGTTTCAAATTTCACAAAGAGCATATAATGAGTGTTTAGAAAACTAGATGCAGTTTGTAMTGTGGTGCATCATGACCATCAAATCAGCAGGTGCTAGCAAATATACTGAGAAAAAGACCCAAGACTAATTAACAGGGAGGCGGTTCATACTTATATACAGTTTCTTCACAGCTAGCAAAGGAAATTAAAAAATGTATCACAGCGAATGGAAGTATAATACATACTGATTTTTGTGCAACCTACCTACAATTTTTCTAAATAAAAATAAAAAATATATATTTACAGAGTTTTGTCCTACAAAAATGTGAAAACACAAAAATGTTTCAGTAAATAAAGTTGAACATTCATTAAAAGAGTAATTCACAATACTAATAATAAGTTCAGAGCTCAGTAAATAAGGCACTTTGTGACAAGAAAAACAGGTTTAGATTTTCATCTTTCCACATTTAGACATAGTCACTTTACATTTACACAGCCAATTAAGGGGAATTTTTGGATCTAGGGATTAGCAATCAGGTTCAGATTCTCATGACTTTACCAAAAGAACATCAGCATATTCCTCTATCTAGCCTGTTTCATTATACTTTGCAAGCACATGATGTGTCATTATTCTGATAAAAACTGAAATTAGCATTTCCTTTTGTCCTGTTCTCATTTCAGCTAGTAATACTTGCTCTTACTGAAAGGCAGCATAGCCTAATTAGTAAAGCACCACAGAAAGAGAGAGGAGAAATGTTTCTCACTCCAGACCGATCACTGACCAGAATCTTGCTCAATTATTTCATTTGTCCTATCATCTTCAACTGTGCAAGATGACAAACTGCATCTTTGTACTGCATTACAGTACAAGCCTCAGAGATCATTAGAAATTCTATCTACATATTAGAAACAATCATGTTGTCCTGTAGCTTATATAATTGCCTAACACATAACAACTTGTGGATTTATTTAGGAAGAAAAAGTCATCTGAGTCAGGTATCACTTTACTAGTCCTTTCATATACAGAAATATCTGCAAAGTTTCTCTGAACACTGTAAGAAGCAGTAATAACTTACTTACTTCCTTGCAATTTCTAAAAGAGAGACCCAGTATTTCATTTGTGCTCTCTCATACCTACCTCTTGGGCTTTCTAGGGCTTTTTGATTTCTTTCTCAGGTAGGCAAAAGTTGCAATTAATCACTTCCCTAATTCCTGCACTTACAGTTGCTCCAGAGTGAAACCTTCCAGTTGGTACAACTTAGCTCCTGATTCCTCAGACATTTAGAGAGACACTTCTGTTATCTCCCTATCTTACTTCATAAAGTTGTACTAACTTTGGTTGTAGACGTCCCATCCCTGGAAACATTCAAGGTCAGGTTGGACGGGGCTCTAAGCAACCTAATCTAGTTGAAGATGTCCCTGCTCATTGCAGGGGGGGTTGATCTACAGGACCTTTAAAGGTCCCTTCCAACCCAAACCATTCTATTATTCTATGATAAACAAACTTAGTTGCTTTTTCATTTTTTTTATGTGGTTGACAGACAGCTAACACTATTTTCAGTTTCAATGAAGTCTGTCATGGCTTTTAGATCAAAGTCATGCTTCATGACCACTATTMMAACCATGTCCCACAACTATAACAATCTTTCTTCTCAATATTCCTAAAATACACAAAACTTTTTACTAAGATATGAACTCCCAACACATTGTTATAGTCAGAAATGTAACCTAGGATAGTGTACACAATGAAATGATGAACAGAAGTAACAGTACACTTCTCTGGGTTTGGACACTGTTCCAGTGGCTATGGAAAATTGCAGCCACTTCTGAAGGCCAGAATCCAATTTGGGGAAGGGCCATGAGAATGCTTAAATGATTTTTGAAAGTGCTTTACAAATGAAGATTCAGTGAGGTCAATCTAATTAGCTTATCAAAGTAAATGATTAAAGTGTGACTTGATGACCATTCTTTAGCTATAAAAAATCTACATGGGAAGTAGGAATTTAACATGAGCTCACATGAACACGGTAAACAAGTATAAAAATAGTCAACAAGTCAAATTTCAACTTAAATTCTAGCTTATAATAAATCACGTCTAACCAGAGTAGTTACCCATAGGAATTGTTTGTCAACTGCATACTCCTTGTCACAGTAAATATTTTAGCTATGGTAGGGTGTTTTTCCATATATTTCATCTTAATTTATGCAGTAATTAATTCAGGAAGGTCCTAAGTCCCATATTATGCAGGAGGACAAATCAGATGATCTTAATATCTCTCTCTGGCTTTCAGAATACATTATCTAATTAACAGTTATTCTGGAGCTGCAAAGAGTCTAAACATTTGTTTCCCTTAACAGCAGTTATACTAATTTCCCTTTTGAGTGCACATTTGGTTTTTCAAGTAGTTTTCATTACAAGCATAGATATCTAAAATGCACACTAGGGTTAATCTGTCCTTACGTTAGCAGAGTATTAGACTGAGATTGTGCAAGCCTAAGCAAAGCAATTATTTGCTTCTTTTACAACAGACATAAAGACAACAGCAATTGGAGTAGCTGC
Organism: Phoebastria nigripes; assembly: GCA_035582835.1. Taxonomy (NCBI): domain Eukaryota; kingdom Metazoa; phylum Chordata; class Aves; order Procellariiformes; family Diomedeidae; genus Phoebastria; species Phoebastria nigripes. The sequence goes on along the minus strand of JAYKAV010002097.1, from coordinate 257,588 downwards.
TAGGTGTATTTCAGAAAAAGCCAAAGAAGTTAGGTGCGTGAAACAACAAATAACCTTCTCTGATTTTAACATTTTTTCCTTTAACTCTGCCACTATTTTGAGATATGTTTCATGTTTCCTAGTTATTAATCCTAAATAAATAATCTGCTTAGTTTTCACAGAAATCATTCTTGTCTTGGTAGCTTTAACCTTAAAAAAAGTCACATATACCAAGGTCACAAGACAGTTTTTTTCCTTTTCTTATTTATACTCTGATCATTTTAATGAACTACTTCAGTCTCAATTGACTTCAACAGATTTTTCTGATTGTTGGGCAGCCTCCTACACATGACTTGCTTCCTATCCCCCACCCTCTTTTTTTTCTTTTTTTTTTTTTTTAGGAGCAGAGTGTCAGTGGGTCCTCCAAAGGCTGCAGTCCATTCAGGGGAGTACCTGCTCCACCATGGAGCACCTTCTACTCTGTGACTTTGATGTTGTCTCTGTTGTTCCCTTCTCACTCTCCTTCTACTTCTCTCTCTCTTTCTTTCTATTTAAATATCTCTCTTGCTTTTGCTCTCTTTCTCTCTCTCTGTGTTCCCTCATTCCCTCCCCCTTGGTGCTTTCTGCCATTTAAAAAATATGTTTTCACAGAGGCACCACAGACTCCTCTGATGGGCTCAGCTTTGGCCTGTGCTGGGCCTGCTGCTGAGCTGGCTGGAACTGGCTGCCCCAGCACAGGGCAGCCCCTGACCTCCTCCCACAGAAGCCACCCCTGCAGCACCCCCCACCCCCACTACCAAAACCTTACCACATGTTAACTAAAACGAGGAATTAAAAAGAAAATGGATAAAAAAGGAAGATTCATATGTTGCAAAGCCAAAAGGACTGTAAGAAGTAGGGGAAGAAAAGAGCATAAGAAATTCATTATAAGAGACAGAAAAAGAGAAAACCCTGTAAAGTTCCATATAAAGTTTGAATAGAAAATATTTTTCTTGTTCAGAGGCATTTGCACTTTGCAAGGTTCAGCAGTCTTATACACAGTTACACTACTTGCTAAACTTGGTATATTACCAATTCTTGAAAAGTAATTGATGCTCTGATAATGAAATTCTATTCCAAATGTCCAGAAATGTGGAAATACAGAACAATAGCACTCTGCAGGGAAAGATACAAGTTTACATTTTTACTTGGTTTAAGTAAGCTCGAAGAAAGTGTCTTGTTCAATATCTTATCAACGATCTAGATGAGGGGCTTGAGTGCTCCCTCAGTAAGTTTGCAGACGACACCAAGCTGGGCGGGAGTGTCGATCTGCTCGAGGGTAGGAAGGCTCTTCAGAGGGACCTGGACAGGCTGGATCGATGGGCTGAGGCCAACTGCATGAGGTTCAACAAGGCCAAGTGCCGGGTCCTGCACTT
>JAYKAV010002097.1:230834-255654 GCA_035582835.1 Phoebastria nigripes | reverse complement strand
TGGTTTAGTGGGCATGGTGGTGTTGGGTTGACGGTTGGACTCGATGATCTTAGAGGTCTTTTCCAACCTTGATGATTCTATGATTCTATGAAAGTAGTAATTTGTCACGTATTCAATATACAGATAATGCCAATCCGTAATTGCATGCAAGCTCCTGCATGTCTAATTCCCGTCACAAACATTTGAACAAGCAATGAAAATCTTTTAAAAGAAATTTTTTTTTACAGTTACACACATTAACACTTTTCAAATTACTTCCATTTCAGGAGTTAATAAAACTGAACAAACCCAACTCTTTTTCCATAACATTAATTAAAGGACAATTGTGTCAAGCCTATTTTATATAACAATTTCAGCGAAGGAAAAAATTCCTTTGCATTAGGCAGAAACATCCAGACCTGCTTTCTTTTTATTAATACAGGTATATATGAAATTACGAATATTTGTAAGCAATCATTGCCTTTTCTAATGGATATTTTGAGCCCATATTGATTTGGGTAAATTTGTTTCTGCTAAGGTCAATAATGATAAATGACTCATGTTCTGCATGATGTGGCTCAGTACTTTGGATTAAATGATTGTAATTATCAGTAGTTATTTTGTAAAGACAGCTGTTACTGCATCTGACAGAATGACTGTGTAATACTTTTCCTTTAAAATTTCTTAAATTAATTTAGAATTTTTGAAAGTGGAAAACAATTATATACATTAAAAGTGCAGAATTTTCCCATATGATTCTGAAGCTTCCTCTCCACCTCCCTTTGAGGCAGTTATTCTAACCCATAGGTTTGCCTGTTTGTATCCTATGAAATTATGTTACTAGTTTTTGTAGTATGGACAAAGGTATACTAGTAGCATAGGACTTATTATCACTTGTGACCTTTGTCAAGATATTAGGTCTCCAACAGTGAATGGTGACATCATTACTTTGAATGAAGTCATAGGAACTACAATAATCAGATCAAACTCAAATGGCCCAAACCCGCATATTTTTTCCAGATTTTGCAGTAAACCTGGTCCAAGCATTAGATTCCTGTGATGCCACAGGATAGTACAGATTCATCTGGTTCAGTTTCTTATCACCAATTAAGATATTATAAATAAGAGATAACGAAAGACATGCAATAAGGCAGAACATAGCCATTGCTGGACTTCTGATTACACAAAATTGTAGAGAAAAGGATGGTGACAGAAAGGTAGAGTCCWGTCCTTTCTCACTTGAGGGGCAGTTGTGTTTTTAAAAAAGAAAAAAACCTGTTTTTTCAGTGCCAGTCAAGAAGAAGGATGATGCTTTGCATGCATGTTTGCGTGGCGAGTGTGCAGAGAGAATTAGTCAGACTCTGGAAGAAATGTTTCCATTCCAACATTGTGTTGGGTATCTCTTTCTGGGAAAACACTGAACAACACAAAACAACTTCTGTTCTTTTTAGCATTTTTTTTATCCAGACTACACTTAGAACAGCAAAAGTTACTGCAACATCAAAAATTAAAGGGCAACTGTAAGTATTTATAGCCATCTAATACAATTGAAAAAATGATTTTCCAATACCCTTGAGAAGACATTCAGGTGGAAATTTGTTCTAGTCAAAGCGGTACGTGATAATTAACTTGCAAAAAACCTTTTATCATCTGAAACAGTGGTAGAAAGGTAAGATATTTTTGGTTTACAAGATATTTATGGTTTAAAACCTATATTAATTCTTTATGATGTACAAAGAGGGGTCACAGGTATTTATTTCCTCTACAAAGTGTTTACTGTTTTTACCTTCAGGACCAAAGGAATGCTGTCTAGCCTTTCCCATTTCATAGAGATCAAAGAAAGAATTCGAGGCTCTTTTAGAAATAATGACAAAACCTCCACTGAGTTCCATGGCACTAGCTTTTTTCCAGCTGTCTTCATGCAAATTGCTTATGCTTCAAATTTTGTTGGTGAAAAATACAGTGGAAAGAAGTAGGATGGAAAAACAAAGATTCTGAAGTGATTTTCTTACTTTGCCTATGTATAGATTATGAAAAAATACATTTTATGCAGAGATATAAAAAACAAGATAAAAGTTGTTACTTGAAAGTCCTACAAAATGTATTCTTTCTGCATTCAACGGCTTGTTCATTTGCTCAATGTTCTTTTGGCTGTCTGATCCAAAGTACGTTGCAGCCAATGAGATATTTTTCCACAAGTTTCAAAAGACACTCCAGAAGACAACTTCTAGAAAACTATTATATACAGAAAACATAGCGAAAATGGTTTTTTTTATTTGTAGCTATAGAATATATATATCTATATAGAGAGACACTATTCTCCATTTTTACCAACAGCCCTACACAGCTGTTGTTTTCATGTAGAAGACTGATTTTAAAGAAGCAATAAATTAACCCAGCCCTCATGAGTGCTCAGTATTTTATCCCTGATACAACTTTCCTGAGATAAAAATAAGAAAGCAGAGTCGAGTCTGTGGCATTTTTGAACTTTATTCTCAATATTAAACAACAGTTTGATCATCAGAATGCAACAACTGTTTGATGTAATTTTTCTTTTTGGAAGCTTACTTTTGTGAAGGCTAGGTCTGGCTAGATAATCCTTGAGTGTGATAACAGGGTTTTGTTGCTGAAGGACAAGGAGCGAGAAAAGGTTGCAGCGCACAACTAAAGTCTGCATGTTATGATTTTTCTAAATACATATAAATCATATACTGAAGTGTCACTGAATGAGTAACACACATGCTTTTCATATCCAGTCAAACTTTAAGAGAGTGAAATATGTTTGCTAGTATCAACTCGCCCCAGTAGAGAGTAATCCACATCACAAGAAACACTTAATTGAGTCCATTTGGCAGTTGCTGCTCAGCAGGGGCCTTGTAATGAAATAACATGTAATAACATACCTCTCATCCCTAGAGAGAGTGTCCCTGCAGGTCAAGGTTGGGGTCATTTCAAGGGCAAGGTCAGGTAGCTTATGTTGTAGCTGCTATTGCCACATCAAATTGCATCTTTTTTTTTTTTTTTTTTTTAAATGGAGAAAATTCATTTTATAGACTATTTTCTAGCTTTTAACTCTCTCAAACACTTTTTTGCCCTGTCTCCCTGCAAAACCCCTGTAATATTAAAACAGGACATTATCACTGAAAATTAAATATCCTATGAAAATGGATTAAAGTTTCATATTTGTTATTTACTAAACTAATCCTAATGAATGAGTCTATGATTTTTTGTAAATTACTACACATACTTTTCCTGTCAGCAAAGAGAATTGTTATAAACTAAGCCACCAAAGTACCTAAAAGGTGCTAAATACCTCACAAGAAATGCTGAGCACCTTGTGGAGTTGGACATTGTGTTTCAAGAGATGCAAAGAAAAGCTAGTGAAAGCAAATGAACTTTAGATTTCCACTCTATGATACTATTGTATAGTAATAAAATATTCGCAGAAAAACAGATAATTAGTGTCGTGGTTTAACCCCAGCCAGCAACTAAGCACCACACAGCCGCTTGCTCACTCCCCCCACGGTGGGATGGGGGAGAGAATCGGAAGGGTAAAAGTGAGAAAACTCATGGCTTGAGATAAAGACAGTTTAATAGGGAAAGCAAAAGCTGCGCACGCAAGCAAAGCAAAACAAGGAATTCATTCACTCCTTCCCATCGGCAGGCAGGTGTTCAGCCATCTCCAGGAAAGCAGGGCATAAGGGTTACTTGGGAAGACAAACACTATAACTCCAAATGTCCCCCTCCTTCCTTCTTCTTCCCTCAGTTTTTATTGCTGAGCATGACGTCATATGGTATGGAATATCGCTTTGGTCAGTTGGGGTCAGCCAAACCAGCCCATTCTCCACCCCTTTTTCCATACCGTTTACATCATGCTCAGGTCCCACACTATCCAATACATCCTCATTTACCACCCCCGCCCCTGCTTCCCATCCTGTGATATAATACACAGATATCATTCCCTTAGTCTATGGACCATCCCTGTAAAAAGTCCATAAAATGTGATGTCCACAAATGTCCACAAAATGTCCACTGAGTTCATTTAGTCCATGACTTTGGGCTCCATCTGTTATGGTGGTCACTCAGGTCAGGAGAGGTGGTGTGTTGCGTGGAGTTACTGGGCACCAAAGCCAGCTCAGGTCGGGTCACTGCCGCACTTGCACTGCTTCTTGTAAGGCTTGTCCTCCATTGGTTCGGGCAGTTCCTGCTACAGTAATTCCTGTAACATGCAACTCAAATCATGGGCTACAATAATTTAAAGGTATATTTCCATTAAAATTTCCACCCCTAGTCCCTTTGGACTAGACCATCAGGTTTAACATTGCAATGAACTCCTCCCCTTGCCCCTCCTCTGTCTTGGACTTATCCACAGACTGCAGTCCCTTAGGGTTGTACCTGCTCCAAGTGGAGCCTTATCTATGAGCCACAGTCTCTCCAGGGGTATACCTGCTGCAGCGTAGACTTATCCACAGCCACAGTCACTTTGAGGAGCACCTGTTCCTGAATGGCCTTATCCATGGGCCCAATGCCTTCAGAGATATACCTGCTCCAGCGTGGCCTTACCCACAGCCACAGTCCCTTCAGAAGTAAACCTGCTCCAACATGGCTTTACCAATGGCTGCAGTCCCTCCAGGGGTGTACCTGCTCTGTTGTGGGCTTATCCATGGCCACACGCTTTGAGGTGTTCCAGCATGACCTCATGCACAGCCACTGATGYTTCAAGGTGTACCTGCTGCAGCATGGACTTATCCTTGGGCCACAATCCCTTCAGAGGTATATCTGCTGCGGCACAGACATAACCACAGCCACAGACGCTTCGAGGCGTACCTGCTCTGGTGTGGACTTATTCATGGCCACAGATGCTTCGGGGTGTCCTGCTCCCATGTGGACTCATCCACAGGTCACAGTCCCGTCGGGACTCGAGTTCACACTAGAGCCTGTCCAGTACAGCAGCACAGAAACAGCACGATGCCCTGGCCATCTGCCAGCCCAGGCGCATGGCCATTGCTGTTATCAAAATGTTCCCAGGCACAGCAGAGAAAGATGATCAGCAGTACAGCAAGCAGCAAAAGCAAAAAGCAGCCACTAACGAGCACTAGACTAATATATAGCAAGGCAAGCAAGACCCACAGCAAGCACAGGAGCCTGTCAATTAATAGCTAAACAGCAATAACATCTATAAGTTCGATCTAGCACATTCCAATCAAATCTGTCATTATCTTGAACCCTTCAAGCCCCACATTGGGCGCCAAAAAGACTGTTGTGGTTTAACCCCAGCCAGCAACTAAGCACCACACAGCCGCTTGCTCACTCCCCCCCAGTGGGATGGGGGAGAGAATCAGAAGAGTAAAAGTGAGAAAACTCGTGGGTTGAGATAAAGGCAGTTTAATAGGTAAAGCAAAAGCTGCACGCACAAGCAAAGCAAAATAAGGAATTCATTCACTACGTCCCATCAGCAGGCAGGTGTTCAGCCATCTCCAGGAAAGCAGGGCTCCATCACACGTAACAGTTACTTGGGAAGACAAACGCCGTAACTCTGAACGTCCTCCACTTCTGTCTTCTTCCCCCAGCTTTATATGCCAAGCATGATGTCATATGGTATGGAATATCCCTTTGGTCAGTTGGGGTCAGCTGTCCCAGCTGTGTCTCCTCTCAGCTTCTCGTGGCCCCCCAGCCTACTCGCTGGTGGGGTGGTGTGAGGAGCAGAAAAGACCTTGACTCTGTGTAAGCACTGCTCAGCAGTAACTAAAACATCCCTGTGTTATCAACACTGTTTTCAGCACAAATCCAAAGCGTAGCCCCATACTAGCTACTATGAAGAGAATTAACTCTAGCCCTGCCAAAACCAGCAGAATTAGTAAGAAAAAAATGTTTTTATTATTGGCTGTAATGAAACAAAACTGATAAAATATTTCAAGAAAGTAGTGTGGGGATCAGCAAATTAAAATGATAAAAGAGGGAATCTCTGCCTTCTGAAATTATATGGTCAAGTATCAGCTCACAGTCTTGCCCAGATGACACCTTATCATTGGGATTTTATGTCGGCATAAGTATTCAGAATGTCAGTTAACCTGAGGGATCAGGCATATGCATATAGGAGCCATAAATGAGGGGTTTTACTCTGAATTTCTTCATAAAATGTTCTTCATAAAATTTCTTCATAAAGGTTGGACCAGATGATCCTTCAAGGTCCCCTCCAACCTGGGCTGGTCTATGATTCTGTGGTAAGAAATCAGAAGAGATCTTTCTCATTTGCGGAATTATAAGAGAAAGAGAAACTTAATCTGATTTTCTTTCAGGGGATGTATGGATCTTAGTTCTAAAAATTTGTTGAGAGATGGATCTTAGATTTAAAAAGTGACAATTATGTATATAAAAATAAAACGGTATCAATGAACTACTTAGGTTTATATACACTACATAGCTTTCCCATGGAGAATGTGACTAACAGAATGGTTTAAGATCCACAATTGTGAATGACACTGAGGCACATTACAAATACAGATGTGTTTAATCTGAATGTATTTTGAATGGTTTTTTTTGTTCCCAGATGTCTTTATGAGAAAAACTTCCAATACTGATTATTATTTCTATTGTACATCAGGTCCCGTTTCACTAAAGCCAGCGAGGATTTGCATCTCCTGAAGAGCTTTCCTCTCAGTTTCTGAAGTTTCCTAAAGCTTCTGATGTCACACTGAGTGTTTCCTTATTGAAAGAAATCAACAACTGATCAACAGTCAACAAGTTAAAGAAGGAGTATATCATTATCTCTCTTCAATAAAACTGATTTTTTAAAATGGGAGTTTATAGTAAAGAACTCCATTCATGATCTCTTACTGAGCTACTTAGAAAGGTTATGCCTTGATCTACTTGACTTGAGGGCTAGGGAAGAGTAGCCAAGGCAAGTGTAACTACTGTTTTAGCAGCTTTGGCAATAGGTAGGAAAAGAATTAAAGTTCTGATCTCCACTTCTGAACTGGTTTTCGTTTCCTTGTTTTATCCAATAACGTTCTAATGTAGAGCCTGTACACATTTCCAGAGACCTTGATCAAGAAGTCCAGTTCTGCCTTTTTCCAGCTTACTCTTAAGTCAGACTACCTTCTGGGCCCTGTGTCATGCATGACTGACTGGCATCAAAAAGAGTAGAAAATGTAGTCTTCCAACAGCAGTAGAGAGGGCAGTCACTCAGGGGATTTCATGGTTTGGTGGTTGGGGCCTTCCCTTCAGCAGTAGGTCACAGGGTTACTAATTAATTAGCACCTGGGCATGCATTCAGAAAAAAAATAATGCAGATGGCATCATAGAAATATGGAAATACCTAAAATTTCCTACTCTTCATTTTGAAATTACGTAATAGAGAACTAAACACCTAACCTATGTGGACTAGATTTTCCCCTAGGAAGGGGGAAGTTCCCTAGATGTCCTTACCTTCCCCATGCAATGCAGACAGGAAAGTAACTAAATTAAGGCAGCCTTCAACTTTTCAGAAACTTCTTTCTTTTTCTCTTCATTGACTCTGTAGAGAGCTTTGGCAGTTATGTTAGGTGGTCTGGATTGCCTACCTCTCTGAAAACGGGCATCTAAATTATCAGAGAGGATATGCCTCAAGTAGGCATTTCCAGTTAGCAGACTGGCTTCTACCCTTACTTTCCAGGCATAATATTCTAGTTCTAACAGATTTCCCAGAATTAATTACTTGTTTTTAACACATAACAGGGAACTGATTTTTTTAACCTCTAAACCAACTCAGACAGTGCAGCCAGAAGCCTTGAATACTTTGTCAGATTGTCTTGTTTGTTTGCAAAGTATGATATGCAAGCATCTGCGCTCTGCTTCTCTGTCAGCAAAGATTTCAGAAAGACATTATTTTATGGTATATACAAAGAACAGTATATGTGTACACTGGCTGACTGGACGTGACAAGATTTTGGTGAGCAACAGTGATAGTTCACTCAAGGAGATCAGCAAGAGCTTAAGGAAACTAATCAAAGAAGGAGTGACAAGTATTTTCAGGAGGTAACAAATGTTGCTAGCATGAACAAATAGATCCAGGCTTTGTTTTTGATATGGCAAAATAAAATAACTTAGCAAGGATTTTTCCCTTTTTTCAGAATGTAATCATGTTGTAAATGGTTCAGATCATATTGTGTATGATTCAGAAGAACAGATCTTCTAAAAAAGAAGAGCTCTTTAGAGAAAGATGAATTTAAGTTATAATTTAGTGTCATTATTAAACAGAAATGAAAAAGAGATCAAATATGTACTGGACTGTCAATAAGACACACGGAATATATAAAATGTTTTTCCTGTGCAATAACCATTCATGATAGATGCAAGGGGAAACATTATTCTTCAAATACCTATGGGAAAATCAATCTTGCTAAAAAAATAAAAAAAATCATCCTGATTGACATTTTGAAAATACAGTTCTTTTTGTTCACCATTTAGTTTGCAGAACTGTGTTGATTCAAGTGGCCAGCGAGGTTAGGGTTAATAGGAGAAAACTATGGAGTTCTTGTCAGTTCCCTCCATCTAAGTAAAAATGTGTAACCGTAGCCCATTTCTACCTTAGGATATAAGTCTAGTTACATCTCAATTTATAGAAATAATTAGATCAAATTAGATCATGGAAAGTTTAATTAACCAGACATAGTTTTGAATTAAAGTCCATTTTCTGTGGAAATTGGAAAAGGCCTAAGTAATTCAGTACTCATTATATCATGATTTAGCATCAAGCATTGTGGGGGCTGTAAGTCAGAATATATGAAAAAAGCAAAGAGGACATCCACTCTCCAAGATTTTAGGCTGTATTTGGATGTCCTGTGGCTCTCCTAGAAAAAAATAAACAGGTTTTGAATGCTCAAGGAAGTGTATCAGGCCAACTTTCAATAGGGCAAAAGTTCATTTGTCCCATTAACTAGGCTCCAAATTTCATGTCATGGTTCTTTAACATACCTCCACCACAAAACATTTTTAGCATAATTCTTACTTTTTTGTATTTTTGAAATATGCACATAATCTACTACTAATATGAAAGGGACCATTATGAAATATTGCACCCAGTGCAACAGTGTCTAATTATAATTAATTCTATTAGCATTCATTATGATAAATTAATTTGTATTAATGTGGATGTAATCTCATAATTTGATCAGAATTTGGAACTAACTAATTTCCACCTAATATAAAGAGTTATTTATTATACAAAGAGCCTCCTTTGCTTCTGAAGTTGCTTTTGAACATAATTTACCACCCTGTGTATTATACAATCTGTAAACTGGCACAAGAATCATCTGTAATACACTGCATGATCCAGCATGACCTCGTTTATGTAAGTTCCAGTACTCTGTAAGGCTCTGGGCTTCCTTACTACCCATCTGAGTAGCCCGTTCACAGGGGAGTAATTCAATATGAGCAAAAAGGGTAAAATAAATGATTGTGTTTATCTTGTCAAAAATCCTTTTTGTCCAACCAGAAAATTTGAAGATGTTATACATATATTTTAAATCTCTACCTATGGTGCTTCCATCGAAGATTTTTCAATGATGTAAATGGGTCTAGCAGCACTGATTTTAATGGAAACATATATATTAAAGCTGTTAAGGTTCAGGTTCTATAATGTGTTTATGAAAATATGTTGAGAGAGATACTGTGGGACAGACTTTACCACTCTGGCTTTTGTTCAGCAATGCTCTAGGAATCAAATGGTTTCACTGAAATCAATAGGACCTATTACAGATGATGGCACAGCTCACCATGAGTAAGGGCCTGGCTACTAGGAAAGTAATACTGAGATTGCTTTCATTTTAATGACTGGGAAACTCTTTAAAACATCCATCCATGCTTTTGGGTGAAGTGAGTAATGTCCACTAAAGTTACAAGATTTATGAGGGATGTCCAATTCAATTTCATTAAGAAAAAACTTTTAAAAAATTGGTTCTCTGCCTTTAAGATGAAAACCATATGCAAGGAAAAGTGTTTTTCTCAATTGATGCAGCTACTGAGAAACAATGTTTAAATAAGAAGTGTTATTTATTATATATCCATCATATTTATAGAACTAATTAGAAGAATTTGCCTTCATGATACTTGCTAGGGATTGTTGTAAGGGAGTTCTAGTCAGTATTTCAGAAATGAAACTCATTTTTTTTGACCCTTCAGACACATAAGTGACCCTAGATAATTATGCTGAAAATGCTCTAACTCAAGTCCCACATCAGCCTTAGATCTTGTCCATATCTAGAAAGAGATGCCAGCTCCTTTCCCAGGACAAATCTTAGCACTCAGCTAATACCTCTGAGATAACATGCTAAAAAGCTATATTGCATAATTGCTGGATTGACCATGATAAGACATTGTTCTTATAGCTTCAGATATGCGAAGTGTGAAAAGTCCTTCCCAAATTTCTGATTGTTTTAAGATTAATTTAAAGCTGTATGGTCCCAACTGTACCCTAAATTGAGCCATCTGATGAGCAGTCAATCAAAGATGCACATGTACATGTGAGTTCAAAATGTGGCTCTTTACTTTCTAGGGTGTTGAAGTTTGAATGTACAATTCAGGTTACACATTCAAACAACTGAAAAGTTTATATTTAGCAGATGTTTAATGGATCATACATATGCTAGATCTATATCACAAGTAATGGTAAAAAAATTTAGCTAATAAATTATTCAGTAAGGCTGAAATTCATCTTTTCCTACTTAAAAATAAAAAATAAAAGCAGGTGCAAGGATCTGCTTTGTGTTAAATGATGCTATTTTCACAATAAAAAATTCTGAATGCTTTTTCTGGTTACATGTCCCCAAAGCACACAGAAGAATAGAGTACTTTTCTAAAACACATAGTTTTTTTTTCAATATAGAAGATTGTATTTACATTGGTCTAATACTGTCTCCCCTAATATCAATGATAAATCTGCCTTTAACCTATATCACACCTAGAACACTGAACATATGTCAACATTCACCTTGACTAAGATAGATTTTTAACTGCACTTGAAATACTCAACTTTACTTTTCATTTTAGAATAAATTGAAACTTGGAATATTTAATTCCAATGTCTGATATTTCATGATTAAATACAGATTAAATTATAGTTTTTACTGTTCCAACAAGTTATTCCCCCAATAAATTGGTTGATGAGCTTAACACACTATCACTTTCATTTTTGTCACTCACTCCTTACTCATTTATCAAAATGGTCTGAGAATCCTACCAGCCAAATCATCAAGTCAAAGAGATTTCCTGCAATGTGATTCAAAGCTCCCTCTAAATTGTCAAGATAGGGACTTTAATTTGAAAAAGCTGGTCTTCATATTTGTCTGGCGATATCACCTGAAGGAAATCTTTTGTAAGCTTTTGTTGACAAAAAGATACACTGGAATATTTGGCACATTCTGAAAGAACAGGTCAGTACAAGGACACAAATTTTCTGATGAGTCTGAATTGAAAAATTTAACAGAGGTTTATGTACTGCATTCCCCAAAATGAGTAGGTCTTTGGAGAACAAATAGAGTCCCAATGCAAGGACATATTTTAGACAGGCATTTATCTGATTCTTTGAAATACTTGGTAGATTGCGTATGGGTTTAAATCCCTCAGCCATTCCCAGGACTTGTCAGTGTGTTTGCATTTTCGGTCTCAATGGGTACAGCTGCAGCTATGACCACAAACACACATTTTAACAGAAGGGCCTCATAAAATTCCATAGTGGCAAAAAGAAACCTATGCGTGATCCCTTGGAAATGGATGAAATTGATCCTGAGTAAAGCAAAATTGATTGATTTGTACTAAACATTTGCATCCACCTAGTCATATACAGATTATGATATACACCAAAAAGGTAGTAAACTATCTAAAAACTTTTCATTAATTGCATTAAACACTTTTTTATTTACACGAAGTATGTGTCAGTAGACAAACGTCAAAGGCTTAACTTGATGGAATTTAAATGCATGAGTTGTAACCCACAGAAAGAAATACATAATTCTTCCATCCTGGATTTGACTCTAAAAATTGAAGCAGTAATTTCAGAAACACCTAAGGGAGTTAGGGAGAGAATTCCCATTATATTTCAGTGGGATTTGTGTCCATAACCCCTTTAGCCTCATTTGAAAATCTCAGTCATAGATTAATCTTAGAATGAAATTTATCTTATGTGCAGCTGGCCAGCACAAGACCTCTCCTGGAATGGCAGCCGAGCTCCCTTGTACATCAGGCTTAGACCTATCTGTATGGAAGTAGTCAAAATATGTGCAAGATATTAAACTACAGCATATCATTCATTAGTAAAAAAAAATAAAATACAATGTTTGATTGACTGAAAAACAAAAGTAATTTCATTTTAAGTGTTTTGGGGACATTTTTATAGGTTGTGATCTACCTTCGTAAATAAAATAGAGAACTAAGAAACTGTATTTTTTATTTGATTTTCCTATTATTATTTTATATTTTAATTAAAATAAAGATGCTGGACAAACTCAGAGATATCTGAGCTGAATTTTGAAATTCAGGAAACTACTTCACACAGTGATTGTTCTATAATTTAATGTGTCAGTGCCATTGAGAGTGGATTAGACAGAGCTGCCATCCTGAGCTGTTCTAAACAAATGGAAAATCATTAACAGTAATCTTTTGGATCTTTGTGCACAGGGCAGCTACTGCTGGAGGGACGGAAGACCAGAAGAGGAACTGTAGAGATCTGAGTAGGCAGATACTGCTAGATTAATGTCTGGCATTGTCAGAACTGAGCTTTGGGGATAGCTGCAGCGGCTTCATAGGCTCACCCCTACTAGTGGGTGTTGCTATGGGTACCAGCTCAGAAGTGTCACATTAAAAAAAAAAAAAGGGGGGGGATGGACAGGAAGAGACTGATGAACAGCAAAAGGAAATAAAGGATATATAAGCCATAACAATATGAAGAGACATTCTATGTAGACAACAAAAATTGTTTGTGTTATGTTACAGTATAACACGAAAAAAAGAGGGAACAAACAAGAACTGCTGAATTCTCAAAAAAAGCTCTAAAGGAAATAGCGTGGCCTAATTTGTATATGTTTGATTTTAATTTTTTATTTATTGTTTAAAGTCCAGTCAATGATAGAAAAGACACTTATTAATCACAGCATTATCTGACAATAGAAAAGAGTTATTTGTAGCATGCAATCACTATTCATAAATTTATTATTATTTGGGACCACATGCAGTCTAGAAGAAAATAAATTTAATAAATGATTGTTATTCAACACCATAATTAGGCCCCAATTCAGCAAGTGATGTCAACATATCTAACTTCCCCCAGCATGAGCAGTGCTCCTTTAAATTAGGTGCACTGCTTAAATCCTTGCTAAACTGTGTCTTATCTGACGTAGTCTTCAGATGTAACACAGGGGCATGTGCTGTTTTTAATAACCTAGCCAGGAGCTGAATGGCAAGCATAAGGCATGGAACACCTCTGACTAAAAGGAATGGTCACAAGATACAGAAGTAAAAAAAAAAGAAGAAAACAAAACCAGCAAAAAACCCCACACAAACAAACAAACAAAACCCCCCTCACTCTGGAGGTACTTTGTGCAAATGTTTCCCAAAGAGCAGATAATATTTTTGTCACTTTCCTGTTTGCTTGTTTGGCTTGTGTTTCAGCCAGATAGATTTTAGTGAAGTCTTTAATTCCTTCAGATCTGGTGAAAGTTTGCATAACCTCCATGTTCAGTGAAATAATTGTGGTGTCTTGTGTATTAGGAAGCTTCAGTAGGTGACAAAACTTCATTTAGAGCTGTTGGGAAAAAAATGCATATCAATGAGAATGTTAAGTACAGAATACATTACTGCTATGATTATTAAGTTGCACCATGCAATATATAGAAAGTTGTGCAAATTCTGTTTTGACTCATTTTTACACAGAAATAGATAATTTCTGTAGCATTAAACTTTTATTAACCAATAAAAATGTGAAGATCTGACCCACAGGAAAAATTTGGCGTAGTGGGAAATAAGGTAGTTTAATCCTGATTTCTGGTGAGTTTGCCTATCTGTTTCTCATTCATTAAGAACTATTGTAATGTTCAGCTGATAAAAACAGTTTTAAATAATGTTTTCATTATATATTTTATATATTATATTTTTATATATTTCTTAAATATGTTTAAAGTTAGCCATGTTTTTTAAAAGTAAGCTGATCTTTCAATTTTATCTTTAATTAAAAAGCTGCATTAGATGTAATTTTCTATGAATAGATTTTGAAGACCTCCAACATCTAAAAATCCTGAGTAGATTACGTGCTATGTTACACTTTTCAGAAAATACAACCTTAAATTTGTCTTTGAACCATCTGACCCTGTAAACAATCTTTCAGTTCAACCTTGTAAAAAGAGGGGAATGGAAGTCACAAAAAGTTATGTGGCAAGTAAGAAAGGGTATAAGAGATACAGCTGTATATTGCCAGCTGCTTCCCTCTTCCTTTGGACGTATCCCAGTGAATGACTGATGTTTCACATAATCTGGCGTTTACATTAAAAGTTACACTATACTACAAAGTGCAAATGCATTTTAGCCCAATTTTGTAATTGTTTTGGGTGGGAAGTTTCCCAGATTGTTGGAGACACTAAATGTTTATATCTGGCATTTTCCCAGCAGGGAGTTCCCTTCTATTCATGTAAAACAGTATAACCCACAGAAGCAATACCACTAAAAATGTGAGTCTGATATGATAAGTAGTAACATCATCAAACTAGACAGATTCAAGTGAAATAGAGGTTTGAAAGGTTATTTGGCACCATGGGTGCCCCAAAGTTCATTTTCGGTATACTTGTTCAAGTTCTGCCACATTGACAGTGGTTAAAGCTTAGTATTATTTGATTGCTCTTGAGTGATATCTCTGAAATAGTTTGCTGTCCTTTAGCTTCTAGAAAGTGTAATGTGAAATCATTAATCGCTGATCTTCAAACTCAGATTCTTGGCTACAGTAAAATCAAATACAATATTCATTAACACTAATCCACTCTTCTGTCTGAAGTAGTATTTCTTACTAGACAAATATACCAAAGCATATCAAAACAACGTTATGTGAACATTAATAAATTCTGCTATGCAGACTTATATGGAAATTTTCCTTCTGATGTCTGTGTTATTGTATTTTACGAATCAAAAGGTGACTTCTGTCTTCAGGGCTTTCAGATTTACTTTTCATGAAAATTAAAATCTCATTCTCAAAAAACCCCATACACACCGCACGGAAACAAATAATGGGGAGAATGATATGAACAAAGGAAAAAAAAGGAAGATTTTAGTATCCAAAGAGACCTACATATTTACAGAAGAAACTTGACTTTTTAGTTGCCTCTTCCTTTTTCAAAAATATTAAAAAGAATTTTGATATATCGTAAATAGCTAATAAAATATTAGTTCATAACTAACAGTCTAATTTCAATTAGTTTACAAGCTAATGTGTTATTAGTTATTTACTATGGAGTATACTAAGCTATACTATATGCAAAAATGTGTAGGCATGTAAGTGGATTGCGCAGCACGTAGAGGTGACAGCTTTCTGTGACAGAATGTTTAACTCTAGTACTTGCAAGACTGAAGAAATTGCTTCCAAAAAATATTTTTTTAAATATAGATTGTAACTCCTTGGATAGCATCTATTATTCACAGATAGGGTCATCTGTATCCTAAATCTTTTATCAGAGAATCAAGATATTTTCATTGCTGTCTTTTTTTAAAATAGTGACATTTGCCCATGCTTGAGTAACATCATTTTGATACACAGCCCAAATTAGTCATTCCCTGAAAAACAATCTGAACCTTTAGGATCACACGGTATTTTCAACAATCACAGTAAAATGAGGGTGATAATAGACAAATCCCTCCGGCTACCGCATCTTTTCCTTCTCCTCCCTCCTCTACACAGAGACCATGTGACGGAACACGCAGAACCACAAATTACTGTAGTGCACAGCTCCTACTTAATAATGACATCCCATAAGTTAGCAAAAATCTGCCAACATCTGCAAGCTTCTCTGCACTGCTGAGAGCCAAAGTTAAAAATCATGTGTGACAGTGCTGTGGAAAACACGATTGATTCCATTCTGATTGTGTCAGTTCCAAACACAGACAATATTGATGATTCTGTACAGTAATCTTATTGGGCTTGGGCCCAACTGAACATTGGTCTTTGTCAACTCATTATTCCTCTATCAGAGGGATCTCACTAGATTGATCTTGCCAGAAGCTCTTGATGTGTCTCACAAATCACTGTTCTGCTGTTGGCAGGCAGATTCGAGTACTGCACGGTAATTGCTGGGTTTTTTTCCTTTCCCCAGAAGGCAGTGACTACATATTGCAAGTCATTGTCATATGAGAGAATATAACTGTCCTAACAAGATAATGTAGTTAACTGTGCAGTACCCGATTGTGCCAAAATATGTGGTCGTATTACACACGTTACTAAAGGAGAAAATTATTTCAAAAGTTGAACTCTTTTTTTTTTTCCTTGCCACTCTTTAAATAAATAATCTAACTTTTTAGTTTATCAATGTGAAAACATGTTTGGATAAATTACATTACTTTAAACTGCAACCCAAACATGGAAAGATCTTGATTGGCCTCTTCCCATTGTACATATAGAAACAAACCACACGTGAGTGTTTGCATGATCAATGCTACACTGCAAAACTCAGACACAGACATTTGAGTATCTGACAAGAAGCGATTACACCTTGGAATTTTCTTTTACATTTTTAGCCAAAGGAAAGAAACTTGTTGGCTTCTAAACTCTTTGTTTGTCCCTCAGAAAGATCCAGGCAGATTAAGTATAGTCTTTGACCTGGGTAAATGCTTTCTTTAAGATACTATCAACATATCCTCTGGCTAGTCTTAGAAGAACACAATGACAAAACCAAATCAAAACACTTGATGATCATTGGTTTGATGATCTGGGTAATAGCAAGAGTCTGTACTGGAGTTTCTCCAGGAAAGCTTAGGCATATGCTGACTGAAGGAGCCACTGGCAGCCAGCTTCATTCCTACAGTGAAAATGGGGAGAATAACAATACTTGAACAGCAAAACTTAAGCAGCCAGCTCTGGCTTCTCACTGTCTCCATGGGTGACAGCTTTTCTGGCCAGGTACAGGGGCTAAGTAGTAGACAGAAGAAAATATGGCTGAAAAGACCTGTGATTCCTACTTAGGGGGAGTGGCTACAGAAGTGAATAAAGAAGACTTGAGGGACTTGCACCTTATATTACCCTGCCTAATACAAGGAAATTCAGCAAGGCCGTTGGAAATGAGTGTTGATAAAACCCTTAAAAAAATCAGATAACATTTCATCTTTAAATAGTACAAAGAAGATCTCATCCCCTATCAAAATACTCAAATACTTATACGATCACTGCCAAACAGTTATATAAAGGCCAAGATAGTAGCATAAATGATGCAGGTGATGAGTGCTTGAAGTTATGGGAACTGTAAAAGGATGCAAAGCCACAGTGACTGTTTTTATGTGACGGAGACAAAGCTACTTGTGTAAGTGACAAGGAAATATTTAAGAAAAGAAAGTATGAGATGATTCCACCTATAGGCAGCATACAGTCGCAGCATAACATTATTCTAAGTTACTTGAGACCAAAATACAAGGTTCAAGGAAGAAAAAAGAACAGTGTAAATGGAGGGCCTGTGTTTTCCCCAGCTAGATGATGGCAAATAAATTGAAAAGCTATTGAGAATTTTGAAAAGCTATTGAGAATTTATGTCATAAGGTTTCAGACCAGTAGGCCAGTTCACTTAAAAAAATACCTGTAACTGTTCAAAGAAACTGCCTATAAATATGAAATTTTTATATTAGTTTTCCTTGGAGGCTTAGTGATTTGCCTTGGCAGAACATGATTTTTGATTTAAAGTAGGAGGAAACTGTCAAAGCACTTTTTAAAATAAAATTTGTTTCAAACTAGAAGCAACAAAGTAAAATAAACCAAAATGTTTAAAAATAAAATTAAGTCTTTGAATAAAAGCCATGATCATGTGACATCTAGTGACTGAGTGCATTAAATGATTGTGAGTGGGTGACTCCTAACAGAAATTAGCACATAGTTGTCCACATACCCAGAATGAACACCATGTGCAAATTTAATGTTGAATCTTTCCCCTGACCTGTGTTGTGGCTAATGTGTTGATGCAAGCAATTCTAAATGTAGCAAAGCCAGCAACAGGAAGATTCCAAACATAACCACGGAGTAAATGTCATTTTCGTTTTAAAAGTAAGGAAAATACTGCCATTCCTAACTTTAGATGATCATTACATCACAGAATAGGCTCAGTGTGGTGAGTTCTTCTGTAATGTGTTAGAAAAGTTGAGACCCTCAGAGTAGAAATGAACAGGTGTCACCTAAAGTCCTCTGCAGGTAGCCTCATAGAGCTAGCCAACAGGTGAAGTCGAGGACTTTGGTGTTTCTGAAATTGTCGTCCTTTGTGAGACTTGCATACCTTTTTCAGACCTAATGGAAAGGCACTTCCATTTTCTTGGAACGCTCAGTCCAGAACCTTTCTCACAACTTTTCCATGCCTTTTTTAACAATATAATATACACTTCAATCATCAACCAGAAAAGGAGGAAATGGTAGTTTCTTTTAATGCTATGGCCTAACAGTTAAGTTTTCTATTCAGGGCAAGTGGTAGGGTCTGGAGCAGTAGCTGGAAGCTATTGCCTCAGGCATCTTAAGATGGCACCACATGCTTATCTTTAAGCACCTAAAGGATTGCCAGGATGCTAAAGAGATAAGCTCTTCTGTTTGTAAGACTTAAACTTATAGTCCTCATTAAATGAAATTCATCTAATTCTAATTTTGGTAATATTGAGCTTACTTAATTCTTAATAGAATTTTAAGTGGAATGTAACCAAATTATTTTATCTACCCTTTCATTTATCATTCAGTTAGTCTCACTGCAGGTTTATGAACTAGTGCAGGTTGGAGGCTTCCCATTGATAATGAAGCTGATCTGTTGCTTGAAATAACTCAATAGTTACTGGGCCTTGGAAAGAGAGAAAACAAAAACTTAACCTAGCATAGGACTTTGAGCTTCTTTCTGTGAGGGAGCCCACACATATTCCAGATCCTGTGATCTGGGCTGTTTATACATTTTATATTATACACATTGCTTTCAAAAGCTTCCTTGTTCATTATAATGCACTGATGTCAAACTGTCAGTGCAGATGTCCACCGTAGAAGCAGAAGAGCTCTGAGGTCCACCATACAGAATCAAGAGGAGATTGCTCTCTTAGGGACTGAGTTCTCTTCTCAGCTTTTTATCCTGATGGTACCGTGCTGGTACAAAACCAGTGAAAGGAAATGGAGGCTCAATCTGTTAATATTTACAATGTCCTCATGGTAAACATTTTATTTTAGCTATGTCTGAAAGTTTCATAGTAAGAAAATCAAGGTTTTATGGCAACTTAAATGCATGCTTTATTCTGCTATAATATTGTTGGTATGATTTTACTTGTAACTTCAAGTAGCTCTCAACAATTGCACAAGAGTAATTTTGAGAGAAAGACCATCTCAACATGCGTATAGAGAGTGTCTGTTAATTAAAGTACTCTGGGAAGGTAAAAATAGATCCCAAACTTACCAACTCCTGAAACTTTATCCTCTAACAGGTGCTTATTAAGGTTCAGGTACTCTGTACAGGGCAACAATTAGAATCTAGCTAAACCGCAGTCATCGCACTTGTCTGATTTAATTCAGACAATGATGAAGCACTCATGGTGGCGTGACCTGCTCACTATGAATGATAAGGTGAAGACTCAAAGGTATGATAGTAACAGCAACATTATTAAGCACTAGCAAATCTCCCTTACAGACATCCATCCAGGGTTATTTATTTTTTGGTTCTAAGTACGTGTGCTAAATAATAATGACATAATAGCTAGTTAGTACACTAGCATTTGAGCACTAGAGAGACTGATCAGATTGATCAGATATTTTCATCCTTTGCTCCTTGCTTTGGTTAGCTAATATTTTTTTTTTCCCCTAAAAATTGAGGACTATGTATCACAGAATTCTTGCTCAATGATTTTATTATATTCTCTTGGGGAAAAAAAAAACCAACCAAACCAAACCAAAAACAACAAAACCCCCAAACAAACTGGAAAGCAGAGACTTGCTGTATGTGTGTAAGCAGCCTCTGCTGTGTACCTCCACTGATGTCTATTTATCTCACTCTTGCTCTCTGGGGGTATAGTAAATAGGGACTTGCCAATTTCTATAGTCAGATTAGAAGTGTGTTTTATTTTAAAATTTTTAATTCCTAATCCTTCTCCTATTTAATAATAAGAACTGAGCAGAAGCTTCTGTAATGCAATAGTAGAAACAGGATAATGGCATAGCTTCTTTGGTTTCTTAAACTATGCCTGAGTATCAAAGCACTAGCCAGGAATAACTAGTAGGCAACCACAAGCACACTTATATTTAGACAGGACAGTGGTTAAATTAACTGACATTTTGAGAATGCTATGGTATTTAGTAACCAGGCATGGTTTTCAGCACTTCATTTTCTGTTATGGAAATAGACCAAGTACTTTGCTTTACATTAACATCCATCAACAGTCTGGTAAGATTCTAAGGGACTAAATTTTTAGAGCTGCTGAAAATCAATAGCTTCATTTGTAACTAGAAGAGCTCTGGATTTCTGAAAATCAGGGCCCTATCTGCATTTGGCAATTCTGACTCATGTATGGCTTAGAGAGTATGGCAGGAGTTGCTGTGTCTCCATCTCATATTTGTTGGATTCCACCTGCGTCAGGAAAAGGCTGACCAGCATCTCTCCCTCTTCATTCAGATCAGAGGTATTCACATTCTCTGTGTTGCCATCTCTCACGATTTTATCATGTGTCTCATACTGTCTCATGCTAACTGAAGCTATCAGCTCTTTGAGTCAGGAGAACATAGGAGAAAAGCAACTTTTGTCTTTGTTTAACTAAGCTTCCAATTCCTATCCTTACAAAGAAAAGATGAGAATATTATCAAGGTTACTCAAAATTTTGAAAATTGGATGGCAAATGAAAAGAACTCAAAGATACTAATTTTTAAAACTTACTATTTTTTCAAGCTAATCTCATGATGGGGACTTAAACTTTGGTAATTTGGGGTTAATTACATTTTGGGCTGACCTTTTGGTTTGTACTTTCGAAAGAAAAAATCTCACTCTGAGAGATACATATTTTTTTTTTTAAGCTAGGGCAAGGTAACACAGAATATATTAATGGATGAAAAATGTAGGTACAGTAATGTGAAAATCAGAGTCATATTATTTGATGAGAAAACTATGATTCTTCAATATGAAATGCTCTTAACATCAGTAAGAACTGTTCTTGTAAACTCCTGTATTATTAGTTTATCCAGCTGTGTCCCTGGCTGCAAGCACATAGTATTAAAGGTGAGGCTGAAAACCAGCAATGTCAAGTTTCATAGTGAAAACTGGTTTATCTTTTACTAACAATCTTAGCAATGTGCAGTGACCTGCCCTTGGAGTAGTGGTTTAACAACCTTTGCCCAAGCACTCTGTGGCTCTTCCTATATCTTTAATAGTTTACTTGATGGACTATGAAGAACTGCCAGATGACAGTTCTATTTCATTTTTGTCACTGCATGGCTCTCCATTTTTCTCGCAGTCTGTTTCTCAAGGGCACAATTCTGTAAGTCAATGTGGCAATGTTCAAGATGGGTATTGCTCTTTCAGCTATTGTATCTTGATGCAGTATGTGCAAGTCTCAATCTAAGTTGAGATTCCAGGCCTTCAGTAAAATAAAATCATGGGGAATTTTATATATTCTCATGTGCTTCCCACTGAAGATAAACGGAAATTATGGGATGTGGATATTACATTAGGAAATTAGTTGAAAACACAGTATAAAACACTCTGTGTTTATTAATGAATCATCTAGCAAATGGTATCCCTTTATATACACTAGGAAAATGAGCTTACTCTTTAGAAATGTCTATGCCCTTACTGACAGTGCATGCAGGGGTGCAAATAAAAATAAAGAAYAGAAGGTGTAAAAGGAGAAACCAGACTGACTAGACATTCCTGTCCAGTTTTTCAAAGAGCATCCATTTCATAAATTTCTCTGCATGATATATTACACGTACAAAAATCTACATTTACAGTTCTAGCATAGATTTGCATATGTAAATTGAGCAATTAAAGGTAGGTGCGTCTGTTCATATAAGTGCATTTCCATTTATTTGTGCATGTCAGTGGATTTTGCTCTTCCAAATAGTCTCAGGTGTATATGTTGTGAGAACACATTTTGGTATTCTTTGTTGCATGTCTATTTCCATTTTGACTTTTAGGTTGTGACTCGTCACATGGAGTCTCAAGCCTTGATAGTTAGCTTCATGTCAACAGACATTTTATAACCACTTAGATTGCAGTAAAATGTGGTTTGCTAAGCACAGAGACAGGAAAAATCATATTTAACAAATGTAATGTGATTCATATCACATCTGTTGATATTCTATAAAACTGAAAAAAGTTAAAGTGTTTTTTCTAGGATTAATTCCTTGTGATTATGCCTATGTCAGCCCCATTCTATTACTTGGCCCCGACCCTTATTTTAAGTTCAGTACTAGTGGACCTCTTCCCTCGTGAAGAGATGTGATGGGTGGCATAGGTCTAGGCCCTGCTCCCTGTTCCACACTAGAGTATCAGAGGAGGAAAACCAAGTCCCTTGTCATACATGTAGAACAGGAAGCACAGCAAGGAAGCACAGACCTTGGCACTGACACATTATAGTTTTCTCCTTGTGTCATATACAAAGTGCTCTTTGGAAGTATTTTTCCCATGGTCTTTTGGATCTTAGATGTAAAATGTCAGTGAAATGTCTGGGGCAACATAAATCATTAAGAGCCATTGTTTCAGGCTGTTTGCAAGCTCATATCTTTTATTTTTAGACCGTAAGGGCAATAAACTTATTTTTTAATATGGAAGTGTGGAGTTTGGTTAAATCCTAGTCCTAGTTTAACTCTTAGGAACTGAGACTTGTATTGATAGTTTTGTGTC
Source organism: Phoebastria nigripes (assembly GCA_035582835.1). Taxonomy (NCBI): domain Eukaryota; kingdom Metazoa; phylum Chordata; class Aves; order Procellariiformes; family Diomedeidae; genus Phoebastria; species Phoebastria nigripes. The sequence continues at coordinate 232,618 of JAYKAV010002097.1, read as the reverse complement.
TATGTGTTTTTTTTTTTTTATAAACTAGATGCAAAACTAACCAAGATATTTGTGGTTGCACTATAAATCCAGATTTGTACTTTTCTGGACAGCACGCTCATTTTGTTCTTCTGAGTATTTTTCTCCTGCTTGTTGACTGGTATTGTATCAGAGACATAGCTTCTTCTCTTTGTCTGAATATCACCCTATCCTCCGACTTATAGCACTGTCACGGCCTTCCAGCTATCCATTAATCTGCCTACTCATACTGAAGACATCCTGGAAAGTTATATATATGTGCTACACTTAGAGGAGAAATGATAGTCTATGTCTCATTATGTCCATTACATATTTTCCAAAACTTTTCCTATTACAGTTTATTGTTCCTCAGTGAACATATTTTGGTTCCTTTTGATTATATATGTATAGTCTTTAAACTTTATTGAATGATTTATTTATACTTTTGTTTCAGTTGGATATTTTATGAAGTCTTTATGTATATATGTCATATATATATATGTCTTTTATACATATATAAAACTCTTAATCATCTGGGGCAGAAAAGTCAGTCTGAAACCATCTCTAGGCCAGCCTCTGAATTTAGAGGCAAACACCACAAATCTTCAAGCTTCTTTTTTAACTGGAATACACTCCTGCATCAAATGGGAATTCCTGGTAAATTAAAGACAAACTATCACAGTTGTCTTCTGTGTCAGAATAAAAAAATAGAAATTGTGTGTTGCTCTTCTATTTGAATCAGTTTTGAAGTAAATGTGGCTAAAAGCCTTGTAAGCCCACAGTGCCAGCTCTATCTTGGCTTCTAACTTTCCTAAGGCTTCAGAATATTCTGGGATTTAATGTTGGTTGTTTGTGGGAACAGTGAATAAGAAGTACTTGAGCATATTGTTCAAAACCCCCACTGCAGGCAGCAAGACAATACAAGGAGTGCATCCTGCTTGTTCTGTAAATCACCCTGATGTGAGAGCAGGGAGTCAAGAGTTGGGAAGGAGTCCTTTTGGCCACAGGGGATTTCACCTGCAGTGAATGCATCAAAGGCCATGAAAATTAGGAATTGGCATCAAATCCTGTAGAAAGAGGAAAGTGGCACATCAGGGCTGAATGCATTACAATATAACCACATTGCAAGGAGAAACATTCTCCAAAAAAAGAGAAGAAATGTTGGGCCATGGCATGTCTCCTTCCCCAGCACGTCACTCAGAGCACACCCAGCTCATGGGTGAATCTGCCACTATGACTTTSTTTGTTTGTTGACAAGGTGGTTTGTTCTGCAGGCTCAGAGCAGGATTGCTCAAGCAAGAGCAGTGCTCACAGGGCACTGTGCAACAGAGCCTCTTGTGCAACAGTCTATGAATGACATTGGGCCTGAAAGGATGCCTTTGATTTTGCTGGAAGTCACTCATTGGAAGTTTCCACAATACATAACAGTTTCGGGATCTTACATTTCCACTATAAAATTTAAAATCTGTCAATATTGCTCCTATTAAGTTTCAAAAAAATGGGTGTGCAATAATCACAGCAGCTTTCCAGTGTGGTTTGGTTTTGGTCCTTAGAGTACAGCAAAAATTGTGGAATTCACTTGTGTTTTCTCTTGCTTTGACATTGAAGTTTTTGTAGGATCTTTAAGTATTTTTATAACTACTATAAATCATGTAAAATGATACTCACTAAAGATTGGTATGTAAATCTTTGAGTTCTTGAAATAGGTTTTTTGTTTATATGTAGTATAAACTTAGAATCATAGAATCATTATTTCATTAAGGTTGGAAAAGACCTCTAAGATCATC